>CAEFZP010001257.1:0-258300 GCA_903064625.1 Mallotus villosus | reverse complement strand
CCCCGTGACGCTACAGTATGTAACGCGTGCAAACTAAAAGGGTATTAACTTTCTTTATCTGAAACTAAACTTGTCTTTACATAAAATAAATGTTTCTTGTAGTTGTCTTGTGTACCTCCGTGCCTCTCTGTTCCTTCTAAAACTAACATGCTCTCTTCACGTGGTCAACAACGTGTCAAAATAAAAGTCTCTAATTTACAGAGATCATTATTATGATAGCAAGGTAATAAAATAATATTACAGAAATAATACACCTATTGTTTATGGCTCTAACAATCAGTATAGAAATGTGGCCTACTGTGTTTTCAATGTTAAACTTTCAAAAATTTATTGTATGCCATTGTTGTGGTGTTAATAATGTTGCATAACCATTAAAAAATTGTGGTTGTCAATAATTAATGTAGTTAATGTATCAATCTCCGTCTTCGGCTAGCTCCAGGTAAATTGTCGATCGGCTAATGTTCCTGCTAGCATAGTTCCAGGCAACCTTTCTTGACGTAAGCAAATGGGGTACTAGTTTACCAATTTTGGATTAGTTTTAAAAATCTGCACACATTTTTCTATGAAAAAGCTAGTGGTGTGAACCAGGTGCGAGAATGGGGGGTGAGATAGTTTTGAATATGTTGACTTGAGTTAATAGAATAAAATCGACGAACCGGGTACCAAATCCTAACCAAACCAGCTGTTGGTGTGTGAGTGTTTGTGAATGGGTGAATGAGAGGCAAATATGTAAAGCGCTATACAAATGCAGTCCATTTAGAACTGTGCCGCTTTCAATCTCCATCATTATATGATCTGCAGGTTTGCTAAGAGTGTTTGCCATGAAGCATGGTGTGGTGGGGATCCGGGGTGTCAAAAGTGGCTTTTATCTCTGTATGACCCAAGAGGGAATCACACATGGCACGGTAAGCAGAACTGTCTACTACTTGTGGCCATTCTATAATCATTCTATAATTATATTTTGGTTTCATTATATATTTTTTCTTCCTACTCCCACTCTGTTAGAAGGTGATATTACATCTTGCTGTTGTTTAGATTGAAGAATCAAGTAATTATGTTCTTAAATCCTATTGCGACTTCAACTCTTTTTCAGAAACAGTTCTCCTCTGATTGTCTGTTCAAAGAGACCCTGGAGGAGAACCATTACACAACTTACTCCTCACAGTCTCACCCAGGCATCTATCTGGCCTTGTCCCACAAAGGACTGACCAAGAGGGGCAACAGTGTGAGCCGAAACCAGCCCTGCACACATTTCCTGCCTCGCAAAGCCACATGAGCAGCTTCTGTGATCTCCAGCAACAAGATTTTTATATCACTATCTGGGGTGTTCCAATGCTATGGAGATTCACTATATCCCTGCAATACTGAAACAACCAAACTCCTCTGTGTGGCATTGACACTAGTGATGGGCATTCCGGATCTTTTTCGTGAGCCGGCTCGTTTGACTCAGCTCACTCTAAAGAGCCGGCTCTTTTGGCTCCCAAACGGCTCTTCAAAAAATAAATGTTTTAACTATGACAGGTGTGTAAACAATTGAATTATTAAATGAAATCATACTTTACCTTAACCACAATGTCTTAAAAAATGCATTGATTTGTTATGGCTCTCCTCCGATTTCGACTACTCGTCTGACTGTGTGTGTGTGTGAATTGACTTGGCCCTCCCTCATGCAGTACAATCCGCGTATGATTGAAAGGAACATAATGTGAGGCTGATCAGACAGTCGAAACCAATGTGTGTGCGCCTTTATGCCTATATAAAACTTATTTCTTTTTTTCTTTGAATTAGTCAATTATTTTAAATACAAATAAAAACATTAATTATTTCATTATTACATAATCATTTAATTTCTATAGGCTATATTAATCTATTAAAAATAGAGTCGGCTCTTCAGATAAGCGAGCCAGCTTCCGACGTTCACCTACAAGAGCCGGCTCTTGTCGCGAACGACCCATCACTAATTGACACAGCTTAAATGTTGCCGAAAGCTTCCTGGCTGCCTCTCTTCTCTCTAGAAGCACATTCGGCTATAGCGCACAGAAGAGCTCATGGAATTCTGCGGGCACTCATCAGTTTGTGTTTTAGTTTAAACTGCATTCATTTTACAAGCGTTGATTGGGATACTGCATTTCTTTTTTCTGAGATTATCAATCTAAATAAATGCACTTTTAATAAACTGACCAACCAATAAAGTCAATTGTTAATACTCAAACTTGAGTGCCCCAGTTGTTTACCCCCAAAACAGTTGAAACAAAAAAGACTACTTTGCTGTACCCTGCTACTCTGGACTTTCAATTACTGATGTGTCGTTCGTGAACAATTTGTTCATGTCGAACAAATTGGCAGCACATCAGGACTGTTGCATAGGCTCGGTAGTGGATTTGTTCACCTCATTTGCTTTCACACGACTGCTATGTTTAGCATAGAAGACATGAATGATTCGTTCACAAGTGATATTTAAAGCTTTTGTTATTTTCACTTTACTTACAGTTCAGTGCAGTGTAATTGTTTGCCATGATAATTAAATGCTAGTGTGATAATAAATGACCATTTCAAATCATACAAACTGTCATGATGTATTCTATTTAAAGGTCCCATGACATGAAATGTTCACTTTAGGAGGTTATTTAACATTAATATGAGTTCCCCCTAACCTGCCTTTGTCCCCCAGTGGCTAGAAATTTCAATAGGTGTAAACCAAGCCCTGGGTATTCTTCTCCGCCTTTGAGAAAATGAAAGCTGAAACGCTCGGTTTTGAAAATGCTGGTTTTATGACATCATAAGAGCGAAGGTTACCTCCCCTTTTTCTGCTTTAACCGCACAGAGAATTTGGCCCACCAATGAGAAACATTTGCTACGACCATGCAAGCACGATATTGGTTTTTCTCAAGACATCATGGCTTGCAAACCAGTGACGGGTAGCGCTACTAGCTTAACTACATTTGTCACTAGCTTGGCGGTAACGTCGCTATTTACAAAACCGTCCTCGAAAGCGAATTTCTCCTGGACATTTCTGATGTTCATACAAGGTTGGTAGATTATTGTGTTGACAAAGCAATGAAAAAGCATCTCACATATCCCACATATTGTGCAGTTCATGTTACAACCAATCTCACGAGAGCTGAGTACAGCGAGGGCTGTCATCAGGTGCGTTCGACATGGACTGCGGCTGCATGAAACGACCGGCGAGAGTAGCCGCTTGCAGTCGGGGAGGAGTTGAAAACGGCTCTGTGAAGTTGGACATTCCAGCTTCTCGTGGTTTGCTATGTTGATGTCAGTCATGGCCGATCAAGCGTTGTTTGCTTACGTTACTTTATTTATAATTAAACTTAGTCTTTCCGTTAGTAGAAGAGGTGGCCCAAAACCCTTTCTTCAACAAATGTTTTATTCAATCAAATTGTTTGGTCCGGATTTGAGCATTGGCGAAACTGAAGGTGTCAGAATAATTACAAAACAAGCGTCAAAGTTGTCGTGTGTGTGTCTGGCCAATCATAAAATAGCTGTGTCGTAATCATAAAATGCGCTCGGCTACACAGCCGGCAGTTCTCGAATCGATCTCACGGTACTTTGATGGCTACGTCACAGTGACCTAGCCTCGGCGCCGTCTCAAGTCGGACAAAAAGTCTAACCAGAATTCACTGTTTCAAGTCAGCCGCCTGCAGCCGGCTGCAGCGCTGCATGAAGCGAGGTCATGTCGAACGCACCTATCGTCTCATCTCCACTCACACAGCGCCTGCGTGGCCAGTCTGACTAGATTATAGCTAAATATTAAAACTTTGTATTCGCGGGCAAAATTATGTATCTGTATGATGGTAGTGGTAGTCAAGATTGTTTTCCTAAACAGAGGTCGGAGACAGTTATTAGCAAAGTTAATTTGTAAACTAATTTCATGTTAATCACTAAAATTGCATTGACTTGGCATGCAGTTTGTTTAACTGAAAGTAGCTACTAATATATCAAACTACTTTTGACAGATTTTTGTAAATTAGCTTGCTACATTTTTATGAGTGGTAGCCTCTGTGTACTGAAGCTGAATTTATTGTAGAGTAGCTTGTAGCTTAGCTCACTACACATATCAAGTAGCTCGCCCATCACTGTCGAAAACGACCGAAGCATGGCAGTTAGCGCTGCCTCTTTCTTCGTTATAGTATTTAAAGCTACAGACACACAAACAGCACGTCCTGAGAAAAGCTCATTGAGGGACTGGTCGTAGTGGCTGTAATTCTGCACCAAGGCTGAATTTCGGGAAAGAAACTTCAGATACAGTATTAGGGGACCACAAGGCCTATAGAAAAGTATCCAAAAACATAATGTCATGGGATCTTTAATGCTGGAATTTTTCTTTAAAAATATTATCTGCCACACAAATGGGAAATTACCTTCCCTATAGCCTCGTGTAATGTAAGCTGGTTTAGATGCGCTAAGATTTCTTCCCTTGGAATATGATAATTGTTTTCAATAGTGGACGTATTCAGGCTAGGGAATTGGCTATTAAATGTTGAGCAACATAGTTGCGTTGAAATGAAGTAAAATGATCTGAATTTCCCATCACTACTTTCAATGGCTCTGATCTGTAGTCAATCTTCCTTTGGCTAGTAACTAGAAGTGGGTGGGGTCTAAACCGGAAGTCGTTGATTGTGACAATCCGTATTCATTTTTAATAGGCAGGCAAATTAAAGGGGATAAAAGTAAAATTACTGAAATAACTTTAACAACTTTAACACTCATGCTATTCTTTTTATTCTTCTTTTATATTAAAATTGTTTTATTCTTAGATTGTTTAGTACTTTTACTTAATTTAAGATTTGTATATGGTTAGTGTTTGCACCTCCCTGCCACAGTAAATTCCGTGTTTGTTTAACCTGATCGTTCCGGCTGTCCCGCCCGCGGAACAGAAACGCAGGCCCTTCCCTCCCTCAGTTATAACGCACTCAATTCTAACTAATATATTTTTAAGACGGCTACACAAATGACACATCATTGGAAAGCTAGGATTCTTGTGCTTCCATTGAAATAAACCTTTTCAAGATCAAGTCGCAACAGCAAGTACATGTAACGTCTTTGTCCGGTCACGAATATAAATTCACCGCCAAACGAAAAAAGTTTTACTCACACTCAACGGTTCATAATAATATATATGTGAGAGAACAAAGGTTGTGCACTCGCCGAAGGCTTGAGCACACCCAATAATTAGAGACACAGACAGACAACGCGGCTCCGTGAATCGATTCGGCCGAGCAACCTTTATTGTCTCCACTCGCACAGGACTTCTATGGAATGCCGATTGAGTCCAAATTCAATAAATACATAGGTAAATACATAAATAAATATGAAATAAACACTGCAATAAAACATATGTCAATAAATATATAAATATAGCATCATATAAATATACAGCTGAATTAATTTACCTAAATAAATAAAATAATGTACTGATTTAAAAATAAGGTTTTTCAAAAGACGACATGTATTTATTTCATGAGACTTTCATTTCCTAATGCCACATTTATTCATTTCATGGGACTTATATTTCCTAATGCCACATTTATTTCTGTGCTGTATTTATTTACAATCCTACATGCAAATGAGAGGGGTGTAGTTATCCTTAGACCAAAGCAAACTGCAGTAGGCAGACCGGAGGCCTGTACTACAAATCAAGATCAACATGCCCTGGATTACTTTTAGTTACCCGGCTTCACTAACCCTAACAACCGTGGTCCTGCATAACCTGTGTCACAACAGTGGTTATCAAATAGTTCAATCATCCCAGGTATTTCGAATCTAGAGACGTGCGCGTTCACATAAAAGGGGCCGTGTTTGCACCGTATGTCGAATCGCAAACATGGACAAAACGAGAGCCACATATTTCACGCAAAGGAGCAGACTATAATCCTACAAACATATCAGCAATACAAACACATAATATAGGCAAAAAGCAACAGTCGCTGCTGCCAAATCAAGGAGGGGAAGCTGGCAGAAAATAGCAGACGCTGTAAAAGTTCCATGACGTATTGATATCACTGCCCCGAGATGTGACCATAATTACACTTGTGAATTCCATAAACATAAACTTTTGTTGCTGTATTATTGGGTGTGCCACGCCTTCGACGAGCACAACCTTTGTTATCTCACATATATCTTTTTATTATTATTATTATTGCCCCCCTAAGGCTCGGTCAATATTTGGACTATATAGAAAACGTCGGTGTCAAGTTTCGTCTTGGTCCCGATTGAATTGCTTGTATTAGAATTTACGTTCCGTTGCACAGTTTAGGACCATAGAACGTTTTTGTGGCAAAAAGTGTCTTTTGTCACCGAAGGGTACTCAGTTCTAGCCTACGTCACTACATCTAAACACATTAGCAACGACGCATGGATACAACGTGATAGAGACATTCTAGCACGCAAATTGGAGTTTAGATTATGAGTGAAAAATACCCCCCAAAAAAGTTGGGTTTTGTTGAGAAAGCGATTTCGAGTGGAACAGCAATCTCGGATTTTTGATTTAGGTCGTGAAAGTCTTTGAAATTTGAGTGGGTGCGGATCACCCGTGAGACCGCCTAGTCTAGGCGGCAGCTGTGGTGGATTTAGATTATGGAAAACAGGGCTACTTTAGGTGAGGACGGGCTACTTCAGGTCAGGGAGAATAGGCCAAAGATGGCTGACTTAACTGAGGCTACGCAGTTGCTTTTTGACTGTACCAAACTGTCCTAACAACAATCTGTCTGGGGATGGAAATATGTGTGAGAACGAGAACAACAGCAGCTGAGAGTAATCAAACAGTATATTTCCTGTGTCTGAAGGCACCGGCTGCATGGTACATTAAGAAAGTACAGGTCAAAGTGACCAGATGCGCGAAACCAGGCCGTTGCTAGGGAACCGACTTCTCTGGGGGAAGAGTTTAAGTGTCAAATTAGGCTAAAAAGCCTTTTGAGGGGTTCGGGATTCCGATAAGATGAGGAGTGGAAATATCCTCCCCAGTATTGTGAAATAGGTGCCGTGTGAAGGGGCTACAAGGTGACGCGCGCACCACAGAGGGAGGGGATGATTATTTGGTAATTATTTAGTATATAAGTGAAGTTGGGGCATTGTGTTTTTGCTTTCCAACGTTTGTCTGTGTATACCCTGCGACATGCTGAAATAAACCATCAGCTCTTTTTATACCTTTCGAACGCCTGGTCTGAGTTTCTCGAACATCATCTCAACAACCATTTAATTCCACAACACAGCCATGCTAGAAAGCGTCATAGTAGTATTTTCTTTATTTGATAGTTCGGTCAATTCTAAACCAAAAAACAGAAGGAGGGCAATGTTAGGACGATATGACTATTGTGAAGACAGCCAGCGGGTCAGCATATTTTTGTGATTTGTGTGAAACTTGGAATTTGAATGAGACCGCATCTTGTTTTGACGTTAGCCTCAGATTCAGACTCAGTCGCCCACTGGCAGTGTGTAGAAGTACTGTCCTCATTTACGGCGCTTTCAAACAATCAGCAGCCAGCTTGCCTCTAGCAACCTTATTTTCCCTCTAAATTTATGGCAAACTTATTTAACTACGTTTTGTGGGTACTGTTTGAATCGCGATTCCATCTGAAGTATTGCCAGTGACAACGTTTTTACAGTAGCTTGTTTAAAAGGGGGTTCGCTTGTTTCAAAGGGGGTTCTTAATGAATTATGCAATATGATAGCTAGGCTATACGCTTGAAAATATCACTAGAAGGGAAAAACCTAAGAGGACGGACCCACCTGCAACCGACGCAAGCGAGCACACCTTACAATTTCCCCAGAAATTGTAAGC
Organism: Mallotus villosus; assembly: GCA_903064625.1. Lineage (NCBI taxonomy): Eukaryota > Metazoa > Chordata > Actinopteri > Osmeriformes > Salangidae > Mallotus > Mallotus villosus. The sequence continues at coordinate 250,502 of CAEFZP010001257.1, read as the reverse complement.
TCTCTAGTTTTAGTTGCAACCCTGGCAGTGGCAAACGATTGTGGGAGCAAATAAAAAATGAATATAAAAACATAATTCAAAACGGTAAGTAGCAGTAGGCAATACTTACATATATTTTAAGGCCAACAAGTACGAAGCTAAATTGCCTGAGTTAGTCCCTTTTGTAGGATATTGGTATACAAAGGGCCTATAGACCCCTTTTCTGTTTATCAACACGGCGGATGCGCGCGCTGCCACGCTGCAGAAAGAAAAATTGTTTGGATGGTTGGTGCACTAAAGAGGGTTTGTAAGTGTATAGTCATAAGAGTATTTGCCTTTGCTGCTACCCAATAATAGTATCAATATCACTGATTGACAATTGTATTACCAATTGGATGTGCCTATGGGCCAGTCAGATGCAGGACCTGCCCATCGGCAAATCCCATTGATACATTTGTCAGTCACTCAATCACCTGTGGACGGCTGTCAATAATAGTTTACAGAGGAGCAGCGCGTCATTGCACTCTTGTCTACCTGGTTTGTTTTGGGGTGTTTGCGCGTGATGGACTTTGGGTAAGTCTATGAGATGTCTCTTTGGTCGGCTGAAGTTGATGTTTTTTAGACTACTAATTTGTTGAGATAATCGATACAGTCCGAGCTACTTAGGCTGCCAATGTAACTGATCTCTGCCATTTCTGTCCCAAAATTAGCTAACTAGCTAGCTGTCATACCTGTCTCGTGTGGTCAGTACAGTAGCTAGCCTACTATGTTTACAGTAACATTGGCGGTCAATTCGTCTTCTAAATGTATGTGGCTCGTGTCGCTCTTGTCTCTTTCTGCAGCGGACACGCGCAGTAGAGCGGGGAGTGACGCTGTGTGACGTAGACTGATAAGGGGTCTATAGACCTAGTCCTATCATGTTACGTTTCATTTCAATAAAACACTCAAGTGCACGGATTTATAATTATTACAATACGAATTTGGCTAAATAATAATGACCGATGGAATAAACTCGAGCGAGCACCTGCCTGGTGCTGCTTCTCTGGCAATGTGTGATTTGTTTTTAACAAGAAGCCGTGGCTTCGTTCCTTGTAGGGTTTAGAAGAGCGGCAAAACTTCGAACCAGTTCGTGACGTTTGAAGCATTGAACGTCATCTATCACGTGGTTTCGTAATTTGATACAAGCTCCAAAACACTTTTTCGAAACTGTGCGTATTGGTTTTGCGACACAAGCATCGATGCGTCAGTGCCATACATCCCATCCCTACAAAAAACCCAGTCAATCACCCCTTTAAACTTTTGGATTAAACCGGAAATCGCAGAAAATCTATTTAACCGGAAATTGACGAACTAGAGTACTGCGTTGATACTTTGTGCTGCCAATTCATAATACGATACGGGATAAAAGGTAAGTTAGAAAGAACACATCAATGCAATCGTTTACACATATTGTAACTAAAATAAGGAAGGAAAAAAACATTTAGACGTAGAGCTAACACAAAAGTTTAAAATGTAAAGTGCAAAAATGCACAAAAGTAGACTACCACTATTGTAGAGCTAGCTAGACTACTAGTAGCTAATAACTCGTTTAAGATTACGTTTAATGATAAGGGGTAATGCTAGCAAGTCTAATTCGTTGTATTTTTTTCATGTCATTGACTCAAAATGTAATCAAATATTCCAGGTCGAGTCCAAATGAACGGAAGCATGATTCTTGAGCGAAAAGGCTTGTTAGCTGATTCGTACTAGGAAGGAAGTTGAGACCTAGAGCTAAGCCTAACCATAGCTAGTAGGGCCTACTGTAATCAACGTTTCGTTTCAGGTTCATCATAGAAAGCTGGCACAAGCTAGCTTCCTATGGGTAATATATGTATATTGATTAAGTAGTGCTTTTTGTACTAGTTGATATTATAAACAGCTTCGTGACATTGCCTAGTCTACCTTTTGTGGGCACTGCAATTTAAAAGCTTTGTTTGCAATCCACTGTGGAATTGCTAACGTGGTACAAATGGTGTATCATGCTATCTACCTGCGCTGTAGCATCTTTTCAATTAGACTAGGTTTATTTGCTATATCAGGGATTATCTAACGCTATCTTTTCTTAGCATGTGCTGCCTATATTAAGTACAGTAGAGGAAACATCTTCCTACATTTAGTCATTTAGCAGACGCTCTTATCCAGAGCGTCTTCCTTATTAGACAAGCACATTAACACACTAAAGAAATAACTAGCTATATTAGTAGCAGATAGTAATTTAGGCCAACACATTTTTAGATTAGCTAGTTAAATTTAGTAGTTAAACATTTTTGCCTATCTGATTCAAACCGTTATTTGAAACAGTTTTAGATACCTAACCTGTAGATAACTAGCTACTTCTCAAGTTAACTGATTTGTATGTGTGCCTGCCAGGTTCAAGTAGTTGTATGGGTGACCAGTGATTATTTGTATTCCTGCCCTCACTTGTAAACTGCACCTGTATTTAGCTGCACAAAAGTACTTTTTTGTATACTCAAACGTATTAACTATCCTTTTTGGGTCTGTAAACTCAACTACACAATCACAACGACTTGTATTTTTTTGCAGGTTACTTGGGATGTATGAGAGATCACCAGAGCCAAGGAGCTTGGGCAGTGAGATCACAGGAGGATAGAGTTGCTTTGTCCTCTGACAGCTACAGATGCCCTGGCACTGGCAGCCATATTGACAGCAATGGCCAGTGATCCACAGCAGTTACCTTCTCGAGGACCGTACATTGGTGTAATCACCAACAGAACCACCAACCTGGTGATACGTGGGGCCATGCTGTTCTCCGTTGGGGTGTTCTTGGCCCTGGTGCTCAACCTGCTGCAGATCCAAAGGAACGTCACTCTCTTCCCCCCAGATGTCATCAGTAGTATTTTTTCCTCAGCCTGGTGGGTGCCACCCTGCTGTGGTACAGCCTCAGGTAACTCATGTAGAGACAACATACACAGCTTGATGCCAGTTATGCAAGCTACAGTGTTATAACCAGGGGCGCCGAAAAGGGGGGGAAAGGAGACGGATTCTAGGGGCCCATGATGGAGGGGGGCCCAGAGAGGCCCCTAATGATGATGAAATTATAATACAGAAAAAATAATGACACTAAGTAAAGATTCTTTTCATGGGGCCCAAAATCCCTAGCGGCGCCCCTGGTTATAACATTAGACTACCTTTACAAAGTACTCAGTTGCACAATGGAAATACTCTTAAATATACTCTTATTTGGTTTTAAGTCAGTATTTATCCTCATCACTCAAACAACAGCACTAAGAAAGGAACATACCAAATCATATTTATATTTTTTATTAACTGCATGTCAGTGTACATCACCATGCATGCTACCTTTTTATTGAATTTACCTCCCCTGGGTCTACAACAGTAAAGGTCATGTAAGTCCCAGGTGGACCACTAAGCAAAGCACTATAACCCAAGGCACATACCGCAGAGAATGCTGTTCTATTCCTTCAGGACATTTCCACTTGTTGCTTGAGTACACTTGCTTCAAACCCATCAAGTTATACTGGCTATATTGGCTGCAATTACCTTCGTGATCTACTAGCCCTTTCTTATTATTACCAGTGTTTCCTCTGTTGATTTTGCTGTGGTGGCCGCCACATTTTTGCCGCCACTGTATCAGAAATATAGGGCTGTACAAAAGTCCGTCTATCAGCAGTGATTGAGTGCATGTCGGAGAATAGCACAGACGGCGTATGTGCGTCCTTGAGAACTCCAAGTCGTATAACTTATGTTCGCCGCATGTTGTTTGGTAAGACCTGCCCCCACTGCTAAAGAAAATCCTAAAGGCAACACTATTACACATGTTATTCAGAAATAGTATGCTCTCTAGTTCTCCCATTGGAGTCTATCGCAGCCCCTAGAACCACCAATTGGTCAAATTTGGAAATGCACTTACACGTAACCTTTTTTTTGTCTTTGATTTTCAAAGATGAGGTATCGTTGGATTCATGGATCAACACGAGTTCAACGCACTCTATGGCATCATTTCCAGTTATATCTATCATCTGACATTTTTTATTTTAAGGAAAAACCTTTTTCGCTACTCCTAAATTTTTTGTCCATCTTCCCCAGAATTTTCACACATGATCTTCAAGCCTCACAAAAGTGGATGGATTTGTGATTTTCGCAATCGCTTGTCAGTTACAGACAATAAAAGTCGGCAACGTTAACTGTTAATTTGATTGCCTTAAGTGATTCCTTTGTCGGGTAATATCTTGGGAAATTCCTCGTCTGATACATGTTAATTTATGACACCGGCCATATTGATGCAGCTGCCATTTTTAATTAATGATAAAAGCACAGATTCTTCAGACCAAGCCTCACAAAAGTATAAAAGTTATTTTTTATTTTTTTTCAAAACCTGTCTAAATCAGCAGCAAAGCTGCCAAATAGGATGTTGGGTCGTATGTCAGGATATCTTTGCTGCATTGACACCAAACTTGCTACGCGGAACCTTGTACTGAAAATGTTTTTCTTTGGGTTGTCTGATTTGCTTGGCCCCCTCATTGCTGCTTGCAGCTATATTTTAAAACTATATAGGTTACAAAATAGTTGGACACAGCCTTGCTGCAGTCTCCGAACAATACTCGTATATGCTGTTGCAGCAATGAAGATGGTTGCTTGATTTATTTGCTGCCTACTCAATTTTTCTCGATCCCACTGTTTCTCTCTTTTTTCTATCAGCCATGATTGGTCTGCTGTACCCTTGCATCGACAGTCGCCTGGGAGAGCCTCACAAATTCAAGCGTGAATGGTCGAGTGTGATGCGTTGTGTAGCTGTGTTTGTGGGTATCAACCACGCCAGTGCTGTATCTTTCCAAGTTGGCAGAACATTAAAATCACCCAGGGCTTTGACAATTAACATCGTTATAGTATAAAATCATTGCCAGTTTTGGAAAAACTTTTAAAGTCTTTGTACGAAAACAATCTTGTATTTCATCATATAATTCGCAAACAGTCATGTTATTTTATACATAAAAATGTGACCACTGTTAGCTGTGGAAAATATTATGTAAACATTACTGGAGACAAACATCATGTGCAGACCCTTAGTAGCAATCGTAGCAATCATAGCTAAATCCTACATTGTCCTGTTTGTAAATTTGTGTAACCAAGTTGTGATGCAGCCTTTGTAAATAACATTGGATTAACATTAACACAGTACAACATTAACATCAATTCAACTACAATAGTACATAATTCTGAAGTTGTGATGGTATTAATCAATGTAAGAACCTTAACCACCTCCCTCAGAAAGTTGACTTTGCTAACAATGTGCAGCTGTCCCTGACCCTGGCCGCCCTTTCAGTCGGCCTGTGGTGGACCTTTGACCGCTCACGCAGTGGTTTTGGCCTTGGTGTGGGCATTTCCCTGCTAGCCACCCTGGCCACTCAACTCCTAGTCCACAATGGAGTGTTTCAGTAAGTACACACAAACTTTTTTTAACATGGTACACATCACACTGCCAACACACAAGCATACATTTACATGTATTCATTTAGCAGACGCTTTTATCAATTTCCTGGTGAAATTAAATTAATTCCACACTCTTGTTAAATCAACCAACATTTGTGCCTTTGTGGTGCAGATATGATGCATAGCATACAATATTGTAACTTCAAAATCTATGCATCCTCAATTATAAAATCCTGGACATTTACACTGTCTCCAAAGGCAGATGTATGAGTAGGGTTAAGAAACCAAATGGGGCAACATTGGTTATGATGTGGTATACCTGTCCATTGGTAGGGCGCATTTATATGTTCAATTCATAGTCATTACCACACTATGAAAATAACTGCAGAAGTCTCAACACAATCTAATAAAGTCTAATGTGCTATCCATGCTGTGAATACTATTGTAAGTCTACCCATCTGACTTACTCAAGTTGCATGTGAAATGTATTTATGGAATGGAAAACCATTTTTTATTTGTTTGGTGACAAGCTCTAGGTTCAAAAACATCTTTCACCAACCAACCTCTTTCAGAAGTGTTCTTCATTGTGTATTCTGAATTATTAGAAGAAAACATTATTTGGAGGGAAAAAACACAGCCTCCTTCCAGTCTCCCAAAGTTGCATTTTTGCATTCAATGAGAATACCTTTAGTTGAGAACCCTAATGTTTATTGCTATGCTTACATACCTCTTCTTTTTTATCAGGTATACATCTCCAGACTTCCTATACATTCGCTCCTGGTTACCCTGCATCTTCTTTGCTGGTGTTATAACCATGGGAAACATAGGAAGACAACTAGCCATGGTAAGAAAATGTAAAGTTTTATAAAATGTGTCTTAATATGAATTCACAAAACAAGGATTTTTCTCTGTATTAAATTTGACATGTATTCCTATCTTGGCTTCTTTTTTCTCAGTATGAATGCAAAGTTGTTCAAGAAAAGACTCATCAAGACTGACAGTTCAGAGATCTACATAAAATGAAGTTCATCAAGCAACAAAAAGCCTGTTGAAATTTTAGAACTTCTTTATTGCTCAACTTTGAAAAGGATGAGTCAACTACGTGGCGTGCTCACACACTGCTAAAGAAAAATAAACTCAGTGCTTTTCTGCGAGTCAGTGTTTTGATCGGCCCATTGAAGTAAAACTATGTGATCCCATATCTGTCAACATCATGGAATGGATATGAAACAGTTTGATATGAAATCGACATGAGAATAATTTTACTACAGAAAATTAAAAAAATTACACAATGAGAGAAATTACTTGAAGTTAAGATTTCTTCAGTGTAGTGTCGTAGTTGCAATCTATGATTGTAACTTCACAGGAACAATAACTTCTGATCTTGTGGTGTTTGGATCACCTTAGCTCCTGTGGTTTGGATCCTTTGGCTTCATTGTGCCAAACACATTTACAAGGGATCAGCTAAAACTTACTTATCACCTTATGTAATAGAGCCATCCATAACTTATGTAGATATAGTATATCTAAAGTATAAATGTTCAATTGTCTTTTGGCTGCTGTAAAGGCCCTTGCTGATCCCATCCCTGCTAATCGGTGTGGTGGGTCCAGACGGTGGTCCTGACAACACACTAACCAATTATAAATTCATACATCCGGAAAGGGAGTCGTGGCTCTTATTCAAATACAATAACGGCCAACTGGGTCGGACCCTCTTATTGTCAGAAGGTCAGACCTCACTGCTTTTGGTTGGTGTGTTCTGGCCTTCACTTGCCCCCATGTCCTTATGGGTGGCTGATTTATCCTGTCATACAACCTCCCACACCTGCTAAATTAGACCAGCATAACTGGATTCAGCCATTGGTCTGAATAACTTGAATGGGACTATACTGTTAACTGACTGCTTTTTGGTGTGAAGGGAGTATACTAATGTCTTGTCGAATAAAATCGAGGGTGATCTTGGTTGATCTGTTTTGGCCCCAAGGGCCCAAATACAATGTTATATAACACACTGCATGTTGAGTATAAAACCTGTCAAGACGTGGGGTCATATTCACAAAACATCTCATCTTACCTAAACAGCAGTAAAAGTTCTTAGCAAAGAGTTTATTTCTAAAACATATTCACTAAGCTGCTGAGACCTACTTTTACTAAGGAATACAGACAAATCTTAAGACAAAGGCCGGGGTTGACCTTGTTGCTAAGGATGATGTCAACAAGCTTACTAACTATGCCCACAGTGTTTGGCTAATGGGGGATGGATCGCAGCACGGTGGCGCAGTGGTTAGCACTGTCGCCTCACAGCAAGAAGGTCCCTGGTTCGAACCCCGGTCGCTCCAGGTCCTTTCTGTGTGGAGTTTACATGTTCTCCCCGTGCCTGCGTGGGTTTCCTCCGGGTACTCCGGTTTCCCCCACCATCATAAAGACATGCGTATGAATGCGTATGAATGTTGAATGAATGTTGGTGGTCAGAGGGGCCGTATGGCGCTGAATGGCAGCCTCGCTTCTGCACCACCGGTATGACTGGGTCTGAATGAATACTTGACTCTGTTAGCCCTTTGAGATCTTCGGATGAAAAGGGCACTATAAATTAAATTCATTATTATTATTATTATTATCGCTGTCAATGATTTCATCATAGACATATTGTAGAACAAGGTTATATGTTGCGATGTTCAATTGTAGGTTGTGTCATTAATTAAACAAGTATATGTTTAGCTAATTGTCAGTCTCTGCATCTCGTAAAGAAATAGCGAATATGCATAAAGACCGCCGTATGAATTGTCGATGTGAGGTCTGCAGATGGCATTTGTTTGATGCAATGTTATGTGTTCTACTGACGGATGACTGAGATAATACACCTAGTTTATCTGCGTTGCATACTGCATTTTCTCTGGGGTCAAGTAGCGTAGAGTTGTCAACCTTGATCTCTGGTGTTACTTGGTCCTTTTTGATAAGTGACTGCATCCCTGATAACTTTACTACAATCATAATACCCGACAATACCTTTTCAAAAGCTCATTATAATGAAATATTTCTAAAATGTTTACGTTCCCAGGCGGATTTGTCAGCAATCATTTTTTTTAAATTGTTTGTGATTTGGTTTTAGTTACTTAGGAGTCCTCTTGACGACCCCTAACTTTTCACAGATTTAGGAGCTGGCTAAACCGCTTTTTTAAAAGAGTTTCTCCTAAATCAGCAAGTTATGAGCTACTTTTAGCCTTAAGATGTTTTGTGAATATGTTCCCTGTTCTATTTCACATTTCCATATGTAGTTAAGCTTCAGTGACTGTTCTGGAAATGTGTGAGAAGATTGAGGCAGTTGATTTGGTGAAATGGAAACAAGAACAAGATGCCATATTTTATATTTTGAAAAGAGGGACAAAATCCTTTTAAAATATGGGACCACTTCATTTTTTCTGATACGTTCATCTAAAGATGCGTCACACATTAAAGTTATGAAATGAGTGAGGATTTCAATGCCATATGTGTAAAATGAAATCCATTCAAGCAGTATTTTTCTAGAAGATGGTAGGTAATTTAGTTGAGCCTAATAAAGATGTGAGAAGGAACATGTTCTATCATCATCGAATAAGTGAAGAGTTGAAAAGTATGATTTTATAATGTCGGCGTTCTAGCTGGGACTTTTTCTAGAACCAGAACAGAGTTTATATCACAAGAAGAAATGGAGATAAAGGATCAAGTAATTAGTTGCTGGTTCATCCTTACCAATATCATCTCTGGGACCTGAACATGTGAAACTTGTTTTGTCCAATAAAGAACATACTCTTTGATTACATCTTTCTTTTGTTATGTAGTTCATTGTCTCACATATAACAACTGACATTTAGACTAGTGATTTTAAATGTGTAGCCAAATAAGTAGCCAATTAAGTTTATGTTTAAGAAGTGCATTGCTTTCACAAAGTTTTTTGTTTTTTTTGCGCAGAACAGTAATAATAATAAGACTTTATTTTGATCAGATGGCTGAGCGGTTAGAGACTCGTGTTATTAATCAGAAGGTTGTTGGTTTGATTCCCGGCAGTGAAAAATGACGTGTCCTTGGGCAAGGCACTTCACCCTCCTTGCCTCGGGGAGAATGTCCCTGTACTTACTGTAAGTCGCCCTGGATAAGAGTGTCTGCTAAATGACTAAACGTACATTTATATCACACATTTCATACAAGAATTGCAGCTCAAGGTGCTTTTCATAAAATCTATAATACAAGTGATAAAAGTGTATTATCATTTAAAAAAGAAAATGTCAAAAAATACAAGTCACAGCCTTTGCGGGAATCCAAAACACTTAAGCCGCAGTCTTTGCGGTATCTCGAGAGACAGTCTTTGTGGTTTCCCAATATAAATACAAAATCACAGGCCAGTCTTTGCGGGAATCCAAAACACATAAGCCGCAGTCTTTGCGGCTTACAGTAGCTCGCCTTGTTCCTAGCTCCGAGACTCGTGCACGTGTAGCCGATGTGTATCGGTGAAACTCACTCCTCAGGTATGTAATGAGCCACCCGCGTCACTGAATAGCTAGCTTTTCTGTGGCGTAGTTGGTAGTGATGGCGCTTGGGAAGCCAGAGGTGGCGAGTTCGACTCCCGGTGGGAGCGATCTCCCCGGTGTGGGAGTGAACAGTGCCAGATACCTCTGACGGAACTTGCAAGACCACGTTCGTTACATACCCGTTACACACGCTTGCAACTAGCTGTACACATCATACTTTGTGACAACCAGATGGACTGCAGCTGGAGGGGAGTGACTGAAACAGGGAGTGACCAGGGTGGGAGGAGTCGGCCACAATCTTCCTCGCTCGCCTCAGGGTCCTCGAAGTGTGCAGTTCCTCGAGGGTAGGCAGATTGCAGCCAATCACCTTCTCAGCCGTGCGGATGATACGCTGCAGCCTGCTCTTGTCCTTGGCAGTGGCAGCAGCGTACCAGATGGTGATGGAGGAGGTGAGTGTACCACTGACGTCAATATCTGTCTGTTTCAGTGTGCCTCATCAATGCCTCCTCCCCTTCCGTGATGCTCTTCACCTGGTTCCAATCAGCAGTCATCCCATCACGCCCACCTTCTGTATAAATTGTGTTGTTTTCTATGTTTTGGGTCTCTCTGTACAGAGCAGGCATACATTCTGGGTGTGTTGGTGAGCATTGCCATTCATCTGCTTTTGTTGGTGGTTTTCCCAGGGGGAAGGGGACGCACTTGGGAGTGTGTAGGCTAGAGCCGCCCCGCGGGCATACAACTTCTGTGTCTATACACACCAGGTTAGATCTGGGAGTGACCACCCCTCTGTTTTTTGGGTAGGGCACCTGACTAGTGTGCCAGGTTAGTTTAGTTTTGTGTGTGGTAGATTAGGACAGGTTAGGGGTGGGTACTTTATGTTTGTTTCTTTGCTTTGGTGCCAAACATACCACTGTGCTATTATTTCCTGTGGCCCAATAAAGCTGTTGTTATTTGTGTTTTTGCTCGCACACATCTGGGGGTCCTTGGGCTGTGGGGTGTCGGGTCCCCCTCCTACGGGAGGTAGATTATAACAGTGAGGATGAACTCAATGATGGCTGTGTAGAAGTGCACCATCATTGTCTTTGACAGGTTACAGTTCTTGGTAACACTTTATATTAAGGTACACATATTCACCCTTTACTAGTTGCTTATTAGCATGCATATTAGTAGCAACTTGAGACTTTATTAGTCATTAGTTACTACTTATTAATGGCATATTATGCACAACCATATTCTACAACTACTAGGCCATTAACTACAGGTTTGTTCCTCACTTACCTCATAATTACTGGTTATTGATAGTAAGTAAGGACATTGTTAAACATGAATAAGATCTTAATATGCTTTGCTCAGTATGGGCTTTATAAGGCAGTAGTACCACAAGAATATTAATTATACCTTAATAAGGCCTAATTGTAAATTGTATATTCAAATATAAGACACAAAACTACAATTGTTAATAGTGTCCTAATAGCTCTAAATTAAGTATGTATAACTAAGAATGTGTTCCCCATTCTAAAGTGAGGTCTTGCTCATTACTATTTAACTAGTAGTTTGAAACATATTAACCCATATAGGTTCCCTATTCTAAAGTTATCTCCTCTTCACACCTTTTACATCTATTATAGCACAAAACTAACTCCTTAAGTGATGGGTTGCACCTTAAAGATATTGAGGACTATTGAGATGCATATGTTCTAATCCCATTCTGTGATAAAAGAACAAAGTCAGTCCAAGTAGAAATATCTTCTTTATTAATCAACTACTTAAGTGATAACCCTAACACATTCAGCTGACATCTTCTTGGTGTATAAAGCTTAAAAGTGTATAAAGCTTCCCTATCCTGCCGGCCAATTCAAATTTGGGACGAAAACGTCCCATAAGACCCGCCTTAATAGCTTTGCCGTCCAATCACCGATTTTATTTCTGGAAACTGCTGGATACTCATGACAAGTTAAGCTCAAAGTACATATCATTGGTTAAGGGGTTACTGGGAGTGGAAAATAACTGTATCGTCTGCAACGGCAGCCATTGTTTTCCGAGGCGGAGACCATGGGAGAATAGGTGCGTTCGACATGACCTGTCTTCATGCAGCGCTGCAGCCGGCTGCAGGCGGCTGACTTGAAACAGTGAATTCTGGTTAGACTTTTTGTCCGACTTGAGACGGCGCCGAGGCTACGTCACTGTGACGTAGCCATCAAAGTACCGTGAGATCGATTCGAGAACTGCCGGCTGTGTAGCCAAGTGCATTTTCTCAAGAGCAACTGCACGGGTTCAAATGACGACACAGCTATTTCATGATTGGCCAGACTCACACACGACAACTTTGACCCGTGTTTTGTAATTATTCTGACACCTTCAGTTTCGCCAATGCTCAAATCCGGACCAAACAATTTGATTGAATAAAACATTTGTTGAAGAAAGGGTTTTGGGCCACCTCTTCTACTAACGGAAAGACTAAGTTTAATTATAATCAAAGTAACGTAAACAAACAGCGCTTGATCGGCCATGACTGACATCAACGCAGCCAACCACAAGAAGCTGGAATGTCCGACTTCACAGAGCCGTTTTCAACTCCTCCCCGACTGCAAGCGGCTGCTCTCGCCGGTCGTTTCATGCAGCCGCAGTCCATGTCGAACGTACCTATTGACTGCTGTGTAAGATTTACCCCAGGTAGCCAAAATGGTTTGGCCCGATAATGGCCCAGATCCGGCAGGCCCCATAATTACCATGTACTACCTTTCAGTATCAAAAAATACACCATGCATATCCATTTGTTAGAATTTATTTGAATTGATCAATTGAATACGTTTGTGTATGTGTGTGTAATAACCCCAGCCTCCTCAAGCATGCCCCTTTGAAGCTTGAGATGTACCCTATAAAATGAATATAGAGAGAGAATGGGAGAGGAGGGAAGGGGCAGATAAACATGGTTGCTTAACCAGTCAGTTATATATATATATATATATATATATATATATAGACAGGCAGATGCTAGAAGGATATATACAAATAATATACACACACATACATGGTATATATAGACAGATTTAAAACAACATTTGGAACACATCTTACTAAGAATTAGCTTGTCTCATTGCCCGCTCTCGTCTTCCTCCATCTCGGTCCGATGCAAGCTGCAGCCACCTTTTAATAAACTTTTCTACATCTCCATCGGATGCAGATGTAGTTCTTACATTGCATCGCACAGATTCTTAAGAAACAAACAAAAAAACGTAATGGAACAGGCAGGTTAAGGCCATTCACAAGACAGGAAAGTGAATAAGCATATAGGCGTACTACTACTTTATAGTGTTTCCTATTTCTACCTTATAATGCTAAAATAAAACTTACTGAGGACAACATCTTTAATGGCAAGTGGCTCAAAGCCATACTTGCCATTTGCCCCTCGCCAGTTGATTTGCTTTGCCAGTTCATTTGTCATGAGTTTGGCCATTATTCTCCACACTGTCTCCTTTATTGTCAACCCCGCCAGCCCAAAATAGGTGACCTGAAAGATTAAAAGAATTGCCCCTATTAGCTTATGATAATTGTTATAGGCACTGGATCTATAATATCACATATCTATATATAATTAAAAAGCACCATCGGTCAAAAGTCTCAGCAAATAACAACAATTCAACAAATACATGAACGTTCACCTACCAATTTTTGCTTGTATTCCACCTGTGAAGCAATGCTCTCCTCGAGCTTGATCAGTTCATCGAGTGATGTTAATGGAATGCCAGAAACATCTGCCACCTCCATTGGTTGATGATTTGTTTGCAACTGTAGCAAAATAATTTGCTGTTGATGCTTGATCGTCTCCATAGTCGTCAAAATGTCGCGGAGAATTGCTGAAAAATTTAACAAAAACACCTACCAAGTTAATACCTGGGCATATACTAAGGGCAACAGGTTGACATACAAGTAGTCAGACATGTTTTAAATAGTATATTCAGTGATGGGCAAGCTACTTGATATGTGTAGTGAGCTAAGCTACAAGCTACTCTACAATAAATTCAGCTTCACTACACAGAAGCTACCACTCATAAAAATGTAGCAAGCTAAGTTACAAAAACCTGTCAAAAGTAGCTTGATACATTAGTAGCTACTTTCAGTTAAACAAACTGCATGCCAAGTCAATGCAATTTTAGTGATCAACACAACTGTCAGTCAGATAAAGGCTAAAATATGTTTAGATTTATTTATTGAACAATAGCCCAATACACAAAAAACAAATGCAAATCACATTTTACTCTAGTTAGACAAGAAATTATTTTGAAATTCTAAATCAAATAAATACAGTGAGTAAATAAAAAAACATGACATGAGTTTACAAATTTACATGGCTAAGAACTGTCTCCGACCTCTATTTCAGTCACATAGATTGATGAAATGCGCAATAGCTCCAAAAAGTAAAGTGAACAAAAGTCTTCTAAATAAGAGCTGGTGTGAGGTGACGCGAGTGTGTGTATGCATGTGTGTGTGTGTGTGTGGGGGTGGAGGTGGGGTCCTGGGCCCTCAACTTTGTCACAACAGGTGTTTGTTTACACGACACAAGAGAAGCTTCTCAAAATTAGCATCAGAAAGGCGGTTTCTCTTTGGACGGAAAATGTCGCTTCCTACACTGAAGAGTCTTTCAGAGGCAGCACTTGAAGGAACTCCTGTGTTGTATTTGAGGAAGATCTTCTTCATCAGTGGCAGGTTTTGGAATGCACTGACGAGTTTGGTTTCAGATGAATGCAAGAAGATCTCCACCTCATTCTGAACTGTTGTCGATTTCAGAGATGGGAAGTACCCTGTTACTTCATCACCATCATCACTTGGGTCTTCATGCTCTGTCTCCATGTGATCTGGAGACTGAGTTTGTAAACGGTTCACTTCCGGTTTTAGGTTTGACACAACATGCGTCTTCTTTTCAGAAGGGATGTAGGTCAGCCTGAACATTGGATGAGCTGCAGAGGCTATGAGCAACCTGTGGTCTTGAAAAATATATTCAAACCTATTTTTAACCCCATTGATGATGGCATTTACCAGCGGGTTACAGTGATGTAGGTGGATCCCATGCTTCATCTGCTCCATCTTTTCAAGGAGAATTGAGATTGTTGGCACCAACACTCCTGTGTAGGCCATTTTGTCAGACTGTAGGACATCAAGGGCCTTGGCTAGGGGCATCATCACCTGATATAGACACCAAAAAATAAGAACGTGTAAAAGTTAATATTGTTATTATTATTAACCTGGAAGACTACTACTGTTGTTGCATTTATGTTGACATGGATACGTGGCACATACGTAGTGAATATCAAAATATATTTACCTGGACATACTCCTGTATGAAGGTTAGTTCAGAGGCTTTGAAGCGAGTCACCTGCAGCTTCTCGCAGATTTCATGGACTTCTTGTTCTTGTGTCAGTATACAAGTATTCAAGCGCTCCATGGCATGGTAAGTGGAGTTCCACCGGGTTGAAACGGGCAATCAGTTGGCGACCTAACTTTTCTTTAATGGTATCTGAAGCTTGAGTACTCCTATGTTGCTTGTTCCATAACGCCTGGCATTTGGCAAGTGTCGATCTTGACATTTTCTTAAAGGGCTCTGACTGGCTTAAGGCACTTTCAACATCTCTTGTAGCAACCAGATTAAGGGTGTGGCAGGCGCATCTCTGGTGAGGTGGGAGACTGTAATGTTCCTCTGAGTCTGCTTCATTCAGGATATGTATGACATTGATGAAGACAGGTTGTTCGTCGTCTTCGTCATCTTCATCCTCCTCTTCTCCGCTGCCTTCGATGGTTCTTTGAACCTCTGCGAACATACTGAATGCCTTCACAAAATTAGAACCATTATCCGTGGTGGTAACGGTCACCTTTTCTTTTATGGTGAAATCTCGGTGGATATCTTCAAGCATCTCTGCTAAAACATCATATGTGTGCCGCCCTGCAAGCCTACGACAGGCTAATGCTCCAGAGCAAATGCGTAAGCTTTCCTCGTCTATCCAGTGGATGGTCACGCCAAGGAAGCTTCTGTTGTTTGATGACCATGCATCTGTTGTTGTGCATACATGGTTCTGTTTGGACAATATTTTGACCAGTGTGCTCTTTACCAATGAATAGTGATCATCTAACAGTCTCCCCAATGAGCGTCTTGATACTAACTGCCTGGAGGGTAGAATTTCACGGAATAATTCTATATATTCTGGCCTCTCCACAGTCCACAGTGGGTGCAATCCCTGGATCACGAAATTAAGAACTAATTTATTGAAATGTTCTTGATTTAGAGAGCAGGGACCACCCTTGAAATACTGAGCTACACTGCCTTGTTGTGGCGCGTGGTGTTCGTCATCCTCAGGCGCACTCCTCTTCTTGGCTTGTTCACGCTCCATCTCATGCAAGCAAAGTTATTTGGGTGGACTCTAGAGAAGAAATAATAATTGATTCAATATTTGTTTTATGCATGTGACTGTGATTAAACATTACTTCTAGTAGGCAACTGCTTAAGGCTTATTCTATACACTAAGCTAGACGCTAAAACAGGGATCGAAATTGGCACCCGCCAACTGCCAATGGTTAAAAATAACTTGAAACGCCAACACGACCAGTGGGAGAGAGTTCTAAGAATTTGTATGCAACTATAACAATTTGCACGCGAATACAAAGTTCTAATATTTTGCCCGCGAATACAAAGTTCTAATATTTTGCCCGATAAATTAAGCTAACTAATTTTTAGCGCTAGCTAGCATGGGGAGTTGCCATTAACTAGCGAGCTACAAACGTCAGCCAACAATGCAAAATCAAATGATGCAGAAACAACGTCATTACCAGGTTGTTTAGTTACATTACTGGGAAACCAGCCCTCAAGTACATGGAATTGAGTTGTATTATTGTCAAAACAATTTTCTTGTTTTATTAAGCTGAATTTCATTCATTGATACAAAACAGAAAAACGGTAGAAATGAAATTCAATTACCTGAATGTGTGTTCGGATGTTTGTGTTGGATGTCGTTGACGTTGACAGGAACTTTTTTGGGGATTACAAAGAAGGCACCTGAAAACATGTTTCTTTTCACTCGTCTCGACTAAAGTGACATACTTTTGAAGGTATGGCCACAGTGTCACTGTCACATGTTCAGACTCTTCTACGGCTCTTGGGCTCTCTGCCATCCTGTCTTTTCAGAATCAGAATCAGAATCAGAAAGGGATTTATTGGCCATGAAAGTTTGCACAGTCAAGGAATTTGCTTTGGCAGGAAGGTGCATACAATAAACATATAGTATCCTTAAATTTAAATATGTGGACTGTCTATACTAAATATCTATACTATATAACTATACTATCTATACTAAAGTGGAATTATATTTAAAATAAAATATACAATAAAATATAAGTTGCCTAATTTACAATATAAAAATACAAAAAATACAAATATGACAACAAATACAAATGTACAAGATGCAGTAATGTAGTGCAGAATATTAGAGTCATTAAGTAAAGTCAATAAGTCAGTGTGAACCCTTGGCCTTGTTGAAGAGGCCAACAGCAGAAGGGAAGAAACTGTTTTTGTGTCGAGAGGTGTTGGTCCTGATGGACCGCAGCCTTCTGCCGGAGGGGAGTGACTGAAACAGGGAGTGTCCAGGGTGGGAGGAGTTGGCCACAATCTTCCTCGCTCGCCTGAGGGTCCTCGAGGTGTTTAGGTCCTCGAGGGTAGGCAGATTGCAGCCAATCACCTTCTCCGCAGTGCGGATGATACGCTGCAGTCTGCTCTTGTCCTTGGCAGTGGCAGCAGCGTACCAGATGGTGATGGAGGAGGTGAGGATGGACTCAATGATGGCTGTGTAGAAGTGCACCATCATCGTCTTTGGCAGGTTGAATTTCTTCAGCTGCCGAAGGAAGTACATCCTCTGTTGTGCTTTCTTTGTGAGGGAGCTGATGTTCAGTTCCCACTTGAGGTCCTGGGAGAGGATAGTGCCCAGGAAGCGGAAGGACTCCACAGTGTTGACTGGGGAGTCACCCAGGGTGATGGGGGTGAGTGGGGCTGTATTCTTCCTGAAGTCCACAACCATCTCCACTGTCTTAAGAGCATTGAGCTCTAGGTTGTTCTGGCTGCACCAGGTCACCAGGTTGGCCGCTTCCCACCTATAATCAGACTCGTCTCCACCAGAGATGAGCCCAATAAGGGTGGTGTCGTCCGCAAACTTCAGGAGTTTGACGGATGGATGACTGGAGGTGCAACTGTTCGTGTACAGGGAGAAGAGCAGATCAGAAAGGACGCAGCCCTGAGGAGATCCGGTGCTGATGGACCGGGAGTCAGAGACTTGTGTTCCCAGCTTAACGCACTGCTTCCTGTCAGACAGGAAGTCTGTGATCCACCAGCAGGTGGAATCAGGCACGTTCAGCTGGGAGAGCTTGTCCTGAAGCAGGGCGGGGATGATGGTGTTGAAGGCAGAGCTGAAGTCCACAAACAGGATCCTGGCGTAGGATGCTGGGGAGTCCAGGTGCTGTAGGGTGAAGTGGAGGGCCATGTTAACTGCATCGTCCACAGACCTGTTGGCTCTGTAGGCAAACTGCATGGGGTCCAGAAGGGGGTCTGTGATTGATTTGAGGTGTGCCAGCACTAGGCGCTCAAAAGACTTCATTACCACAGAGGTCAGGGCGACAGGTCTGTAGTCATTATGTCCAGTTGGCCTGGGCTTTTTGGGCACAGGGATGATGGTGGAGGCCTTGAGACAGGCTGGCACATGGCATGTCTCCAGGGAGGTGTTAAATATGTAGGTGAACACCGGAGACAGCTGGTCAGCACAGTTCTTAAGGGTGGCAGGGGAGACAGCGTCCGGCCCAGCTGCTTTGCGTGGGTTCTGCCTCTTGAAAAGTCTGTTTACTTCACCTTCCTGAATGGAGAGTGACGTCACAGAGTTGGTGGGAAGGGGAAGGGATAGTTCAGGGGATTCCAATTGTCTTTCAAAGCGACAGTAGAACTCGTTCAGGTCGTTGGCCAGGCGTGAGTCGTTAGTGGAGTGGGGGGCTCTGGGCTTGTAGTTGGTGATCTGCCTGAGCCCTCTCCAGACAGAAGCAGAGTCGTTAGCAGAGAACTGACGCTTCAGCCTCTCTGAGTACAGTCGTTTAGCCTCCCTCACAGCCTTGCTAAACCTGTTCTTCGACTCCTTGAATCTGTCCTTGTCCCCACTCCTAAAAGCGTCCTCTTTGTCCAGCCTCAGCCTTCTGAGTTTAGCTGTAAACCAGGGTTTGTCGTTGTTGTAGCTCACCCTGGTGCGTGTTGGTATACAGCAGTCCTCACAGAAGCTGATGTATGACGTCACAGCCTCTGTGAGCTCATCCAAACTATTGGAGGCAGTCATGAACATATCCCAGTCGGTGCAGTCCAAGCACGCCCGCAGATCCTCCATAGCCTCACTGGTCCACTGTTTCGATGTCCTCACAACAGGCTTACAGCGCTTTAGCTTCTGCCTGTATGCAGGAATCAGGTGGACCATGACGTGGTCTGAGTGACCCAGTGCTGCACGGGGGACCGCATGGTATGCTTTACTGATTGTAGAGTAGCAGTGATCCAAAGTGTTCCCTTCTCTGGTAGGACATTTGATGAATTGTCTGTACTTGGGGAGTTCTTGAGTGAGATTGCCTTTGTTAAAGTCGCCAAGCACAATAACCAAGGAATCCGGATTTTCATGCTCCACACACAATATCTGGCTAGCGAGCACACGTTGAGCCTCATTGGCGCTAGCCTGAGGCGGCATGTAAACGCCGACCAGTATGAATGAAGCAAACTCACGTGGCGAGTAAAAAGGTTTACAGTTTATAAAAAATGATTTCAGATCAGGAGAACAGTGCTGCAGGATCACTGTCACATCTTCACACCAGCCACTGTTAATAAAAAAACAGATACCACCGCCTTTCGTTTTGCCAGAGAGCAGGGAGTCACGATCCGCTCTCAGCAGTTTGAAACCTGCTAGCTGTAGCGCAGAGTCCGGGATCAGTTCACTCAGCCATGTCTCCGTGAAGCACAAAACGGAAGATGAATGAAAGTCTCTGTTTTTCCACCCCAGTAGCTGAAGTTCGTCCAGTTTGTTGCTCAGCGAACGCACGTTGGAGAGAAATATCCCCTGTAACGCTGTGCGTGTTCCGCGCCTGCGGAGTCGCACCAGGGCTCCGGCACGTTTACCTCTCCTACGACGCTTCGCTGCTAGCACAAAGCCGAGGGTGGCCTTGACTATAATTCCCACTAATTCTGCCGCTGGAAGCAGAAAAGTGGGAAATAAATCCGCAGGAGTTGTAGACCTAAAGTTTAGCAATGTTTCTCTTGTTAGAGAACCCCGGATATTTTGGCAGAACACTGAATTAACAGACAAAACAAGACAAAACACAGCGCACCGAACCACCGAGGCAGCCATCGTCGGCGCCATCTTGGATCAGGCCTTTCTGTTCTGAAGTTCTGATATTTCGCCGCGGTGGAGATGAGACGATGACAGCCCTCGCTGTACTCAAGCTCTCGTGAGATCGGCTGTAACGTTAGTTACTGTAGGCATAAGCATGCGCTTGTACACGGCGTGTTGTCGTCGACACATAAACATCCTGTCTTCTTAATTTGTGTGTTTGATGGCTGCAGGGAAGCGCTGTTATGTATGAACATCAGAAATGTGCTGGAGAAATTAGCTTTCGAGGACGCTACTGCGCTACTTGATCAATAAAATAGCTTAGCTACTGAAAAGTTACTTGGTTTTGTAAATAGCGACGTTACCGCCAAGCTACTAACAAATGTAGTTAAGCTAGTAGCGTCGCTACAAGCAGCGACGCTACTGCCCATCACTGATTATATTCAAATACAAATTAAGCCCATTACAAATTAGGCCCCATACAACCTTTTTGAGAAATGACGTTTTTTTTAAAGAATTGCTGTTTAACACTTACAATCACACATGGGCTGGTTGTTTACCCTGGGCCGGTCAGGGGTTGCCATGCTCAAGTTTGGTCTGGGGACACTTGTAGCAATGGCTGGTTGTTTACCCTGGGCCGGTCAGGGGTTGCCATGCTCAAGTTTGGTCTGGTGGGAGTTGGAGGAGCAATAACTGGGGCTGGGGGTAAACTTAAAGGTGCCCTTGTGTTAACCCCTCTGGGTTGCTCATCTTCGCTCTCCGAGTCCCAAATTCTATTTGTGCCTCTATTGAACAAAATAAGTTGTGTTTTAGGGATGATCTGCATTAATTACTGCCTCATTTATAATTATGAAAAGAGCAAACTCTGTCTTACCTTCTCTTCCTTCTCCTATAAGCTGGACGTTGGTCCACCTCATCTTCGGTTTGAAGATCTGATGTCAGCAGTGCCCTTGGCAGCAGCAGCCGTGTCTCACTAAATGTATCTGCATTAAAATGGAAACAATTAATTAAATTAATGCAATTCTTAAATAAATCTAATGCCCATTGCGGTTGCTAACACTTTAATCATAATGAATTAAATTATACTTTTAGTTGCCCGGATCCTGATGTCATGGTTTGCTCACGATTCTTCAGGAGGGTCTGCTGCCATTATGGCCCTGTTGCATCGCTCCCTGGCTGTATAGGGAGGCCAGTAACTTCTTCCATTTGCCACCCAAGAGGCTGGAACAACTTCTGTCTCCCATGCCCAGAAAGTCTACAATATGGAACATTTTCTATGAACAGAAAAAGGTATTAGTCTACAGAATAAGGTCCTACCACAGCTAAACGTATTTGTGGATCAAGTAAGTGATAATTACTTCTAGGCGTTAAACACATAGACAATTAGTAACATGAAGAAATGGATTGACCAAAATACACTTTAGAATAAAATATTGCTAAATGAGCTGATATGTTTCTTCTGTTGACTTACAAAAAAACCGACTGCTCCCTCTGATTCCTGAGTCTGGTTCAGTGGTCAATAGTGTAGGCCTAGGCGTTAAACACATAGACAATTAGTAACACGTTTAAGCATTTCATTTTTTATAATTTGAATTTTGACAGGAATAATCTTCCATAGGCTACTCCCTCTGATGTGACCATAAATTACCGTTTAAAGTGGGCGCCTCTGACTTGAGCGTGAGTCTCCTGCTCGAGAGGACGTTCTCGAGCAGTTTTGTAACCAGCACTCAAGTCAGAGGCGATTATACCAACACATTATACAACGAATACAGTACAGATGTGATTGTTTTCATCCGCTGCTTTCTTCAATACTCACTCAAGTAAGCGGACGATCCGTTTACTTGAATGAGTATAGACCACTTTCAAACCTACGTCACACGACTGTCAAGCTGGTTCAACTGCGCATGTGGGTTGCAAAAGACGAACTTCTCCCGGGTATAACACACGGAGTGTCAATCGGGTCATCATATATCTCTGTTCACAGGATTACAGGGCTTGACATTAACTTTTTGAGGCACTTGTCCTTTGGACGAGTACATTTCACTTGTCAATGCACAAAAGTCACTTGACCCCCATAGCTTTAAATAGCCTGACCAAGTGATCAGGCAAAACTAGTCTGGCTAACGGAGGTCGCTTTCTCAGGAAAATGAGTAATGAAACAGGCTCGGTTAAAGAAATCCAATATGCTGGCTATCTTCAGCAGGCTCGTATCTACGTTAGGCAGTCCTCTCTGACGTTTCTGGAGTGAAATACAACATTGTGCACACTGCCAGTGAGCGACAAGTCTGACTGAGGCTAATGGGGACGCACTCTCACACTCAAATTGCCAGTTTAAACAAATCACAAAAATAATCGGACCAGCTGGCTGGAAGCAGAATTCCCATATCTCTTGAAAACTGCCCTGCTCGACTTTTTTGATGTCGAATTGACTGTAAAACTGTAAAATTATGAACTTTGTGACATGACACGAAGACATGGCTGCCGCTCCACTATGCGGTCTGTCTGTACCGGGCGACATTCTCACTCAAATGTCAAGACTTTCGTGACCCAAATCAAAATTCTGATCCAACAGATCAATGGGGAATCGCTTTTTCTCTCTCTAAGGCTGTCCTCCTCTGACTTTTTGGTCTTTTAAATCTAACTATTTGTATGATCCGTGTGGTCCTTTTGCCATTGTAAATGCTATCCTTTCCCGGTTTTCTTAAACCTAGCTGCGCGCGCATCCTGAATGTTGGTAAACATGAAAGTGGTCTATTGAACGTTTCTTGTGTACAAGTGGCTATCAAGTTTTCACCCGCTTCTGTAACATGTTAGACATAGATCGATCGACTAAAAAAACTAAGCTCCCGTGTTCAAGTGTTGAGCATTAAATTAGCTGCACGTTCTGTAGAGATTCTGTAAAAAAAAATTATGTAACAAATAACATTTTTAACTAGAGAGCATACCATTTCTGGGGAAATTGTGAGGGTGTGCTTGCTTGGTTGCAGGTGGGTCCGTCCCCTTAAGTTTTTCCCTTCTAGTGATATTTTCAAGCATTTAGCCTACTCATATTGCATAACTCATTAAGAACACCCTTTGAAAGAAGCTACTGTAACAACGTTATCATCACTGGCAATATTTCAGATGGAATCGCGATTCAAACAGTACTCCCCTCCCCTCGTAACTTTCAGACGCAATCTCCGCTCCCTACCCCCTTCACACTTCTCCTCCATTGTAACATCCTCCCTCCCTCCTATTAACGAGTTCATGTCCCACCCCACCGACACTGCCACTAACATGCTGGTATCCACATTAACTGAATCACTTGACACCCTCTGCCCCCTGTCAACTAGGCCTGCGCGATCTTCTCCCTCCTGCCCGTGGCTCACTGATGTTATTCGTGAAGAACGTTCCACCCTTCGAGCGGCTGAGAGGAGATGGCGCAAGTCTAACGACAGTCTAGACCTTGATAAGTATCACTCCCTCCTCAAATCCTTCTCTACCCATATAACTGATGCTAAAACTCACTACTTCTTGAACAAAATTAACTCTGCCTCAAACCCTCACAAACTTTTCTCTACCTTCTCCACCCTTCTTAACCCACCTCCCCCACCCCCTCCCTCCACTCTGACAGCAGACGACTTCTCTTCCTTCTTTGAGAAAAAAGTTTCTGACATTAGCAGTCGGTTCCCTGAACCAACCTTTCCTATTCACTCACCCTCTATGACTGACCCTACTAAATGTCTCAACTCTTTCTCGGCCCTATCTGAGGCAGAGATCTCTGACCTCATTCTCTCTCATCGCCCCACCTCCTGTCCCCTTGATCCAGTCCCCTCCCCTCTCTTTCAAACCATCTCTCCCTCCATCATAACATTCCTTCTCCATGTCCTCAACTCTTCTCTTACTTCTGGCACTTTCCCCTCTGCCTTCAAACAGGCCAGAGTTAGACCCCTACTCAAAAAACCCTCCCTTAACCCAGCTGTCCTCCAGAACTACAGACCGGTATCACTTCTACCCTTCTTTTCTAAAACAATTGAACGCGCTGTATCTAACCAACTGTCAAACTTTCTCACTCAGAACAACCTGCTTGACCCCCACCAATCGGGCTTCAAGACGGGCCACTCCACTGAAACTGCCCTCCTGTCGGTCACCACGGCCCTCCAGTCTGCCAGAGCGGCCTCGAGGTCATCCGTCATCATTCTGCTGGACCTCTCTGCAGCATTTGATACGGTTAACCATCAGATCCTGCTCGCCAGACTCTCCGAGATGGGCATCACTGGCACTGCACTTCAGTGGATCTCGTCCTACCTGTCGGGAAGATCCTACCAGATCTCCTGGGGAGGCGATGTGTCTGACCCCCGCCAGCTCTCCACTGGTGTCCCACAGGGCTCCGTCCTTGGACCCCTCCTCTTCTCCCTGTACACCACCTCGCTTGGACCAATCATCACCTCCCATGGCTTCTCCTACCACTGCTACGCTGACGACACCCAGCTCTACCTGTCGTTCCCCCCGACCGATCCGGGGATCTCAGCCAGGATTGAGGCCTGCCTCACAGACATCTCTGCCTGGATGACCAAGCACCACCTCCAGCTGAACCTCGCCAAAACCGAACTCCTCATCATCCCGGCCAAACCGTCCATCTCCCATGACCTCTCAATCACCCTGGGATCGGCGACGGTGACCCCTTCGTCCTCTGCCAGGAACCTCGGGGTTACCATGGATGACGAGCTCTCCCTCACAGCCCACATCGCTGCTGTCTCCCGGTCGTGTAGATTCACCCTCTACAACATCCGGAAGATCAGGAGATACCTGTCTGAGCACTCCACCCAGCTGCTGGTCCAGGCACTTGTCCTCTCCAAGTTGGACTACTGCAACTCGCTGCTCGCCGGGCTCCCAGCATGCGCAACCCACCCTCTCCAGAGGATTCAGAACGCAGCGGCCCGTCTGGTCTTCAACCTACCCAGACGCTCCCATGTTACCCCGCTCCTCGTCTCCCTTCACTGGCTGCCCGTCACGGCCCGTATCAGATTCAAGACCCTGGTACTGACCTTCCGAGCGGTGAATGGGACTGCACCCGACTACATCAAGTCTCTCCTCCAGCCCTACACCCCCTCCCGCCACCTTCGGTCCTCCTCTGACAACCGTCTGGTGGTCCCACCGCTCAAGACCGCCCGGTCCCAACACAAGCTCTTCCCCTGTCTGGCCCCCCAGTGGTGGAATCAACTCCCCACCTCCATCAGAGACGCTGACTGTCTCCCCACACAAGACACACTTGTTCCGGGAATACAACGGTACCTAGGAAAGATCTGCTGGACATGATGTTAGTCTCTTCCAAGATTCAAGATTCAAGATTCCTTTTATTGTCATTTCAAATGAAACGAAATGCCGTTTCTCGCTAGTTCATCATACAGTGTTTACAAAAATAAATAATTAAAAATTATCAGACTCTCATAAAACAACAAGCAAACACAGACATATCAATAAAAACAGACATCAGTCTGAATAAAGTGCTAAAAGAATGTTCAGGAGTGTCCTTGACAGTTTCCTGTCAGTCTGTAGTACCCAAGTTAATGGTGGTGGGGGGGGTGTTTGTGTGTGTGTGTGAGGGGGAGGGGGAGGGGGCACAGTCCATTCAGGAGCCTTACAGCCTGTGGAAAAAAGCTGCTCAGCATCCTGCTGGATCTGCAGGGAATGCTCCTGTATCTCCTCCCTGATGGCAGGAGGGAGAACAGGCTGTGTGAGGGATGGTGAATGTCCTTAATGATGGCGGTGGCTCTGCGAGTGCAGCGTTGCTGGTAGACCACCATCAGCAGAGGGAGAGGGACACCAATGATCCTGCTGGCCGTCTTCACTATCCTGTTTAGCTGCTGCTGTTCATAGGCCTTGCTGCTCCCGAACCAGGAAGTGAAGCTGTAGGTGAGGATGCTCTCTATGGTGCCCCTGTAGAAGGTGGTGAGATGAGGAGGGGGGAGACCAGCTTTCCTGAGTCTCCGGAGGGAGTGGAGCCGCTGCTGGGCTTTTTTGATGACTGCTGTGGTGTTGGTGTTGGAAGTCAGGTCGTCGGCCAGGTGGACTCCAAGGAACTTGACGCTGCTGACCCTCTCCACAGCTGCCCCAGCCACGCTCAGCGGTGTGTGGTGTTGTTTGCCAGCCCTCCTGAAGTCGATCACCATCTCCTTGGTTTTCTCCACGTTGAGAACGAGGTTGTGGGACCTGCACCATGTTGTGAGCTGCTCCACCTCCATCCGGTATGCAGACTCATCGTTATCACTGACGAGACCCACCACTGTTGTGTCGTCTGCGAACTTGATGACGTGGTTGGTGCTGTATCTGGCAGTGCAGTCATGGGTGAGCAGGCTGAATAGCAGGGGGCTTAAAACACAGCCTTGGGGTGAGCCTGTGCTTACTGCTATTTTCCGTGATGTTTTGTTGCCCACCCTGACAGTCTGCTGCCGCCGCGTCAGGAAGTCCAGGACCCAGTTGCAGGTGCCAATATCCACCTCCAGCAGTCTCAGCTTTTCCACCAACTGTTGTGGAATGATGGTGTTAAACGCTGAGCTGAAATCGATGAAGAGGATTCTGGCGTAGGTGTTTTTCTTTTCTAGGTGTGACAACGTGAGGTGGAGTGTGGTGGAGATAGCATCCTCTGTGGAGCGGTTGGTTCTGTAAGCAAACTGTAAGGGATCCAGGTTTGCAGGGAGACAGCTCTTAATGTGCTGCATGACCAGCCGCTCAAAGCACTTCATTACTATGGGTGTTAGGGCCACAGGGCGGAAGTCATTTAGGCAGGCTGGATTCGGCTTTTTCGGGACTGGGATGATGGTGGCACTTTTGAGGCAGGTGGGTATTATGGCCTGGGCGAGCGAGGTGTTGAAGATGTCTGCAAATACATCCTTCAGTTGCTCTGCACAGTCCTTCAGAACACGCCCCGTGATGTTGTCTGGCCCAGCAGCTTTGCGTGGGTTGACGCTGGCAAAGGCCCGCTTCACCTCAGCTGCAGACAGCTGAAGCATGTGGTCGCTGGATGATGGCGGGAGCATCTGTACCTGGGTGTTGTTGTTTGCCTCAAAACGTGCATAAAAGTCATTTAGTTCATCTGGTAGAGAGGGGTTGTTTAAGCACATCCGCAGGGGGGGGGGCTTGTAGTCGGTGATGGTCTTAAATCCCTGCCACAAGCGGCGTGCGTCTTTGTCGCTTGTGAAGTGGCTGTCTAGTTTGTGTGTGTACAGCCGCTTCGCCTCCCTGATCCCCCGGGTCAGATTTTTATTTGCCAGTCTGTATGCTACTATATTCCAGGATCACAAGGACTCTGACTTAGAGAGCTGCTGCTCTTGTCGGTTAGCTGTAACTGATAAAAATTATTGTACTCGCTGTGAGGTAGTTTACTGTTGTTTGCTCTTCCACAGGTGCACTTTTAGATTCATGTTGTCCAATTGTAACTTGTTTAACTTCATGCTCTTATGATTTTTCCCTTTGGCACTTTTTTTTTCACAATGTATGATTCATGTTTGACTACTTGCAATGTTGGGGATATCTCGTTGTTATGATCAGTGACCTATGCACTTTTGTAAAGCTCTCTCTTGGAAGTCGCTTTGGATAAAAGCGTCTGCTAAATGAATAAATGTAAATGTAAATGTAAATTCAGTTTGGAGCATTCAAACACTGCAAAATTCCGACTCAAAGTGCAATACAAGGTGCAATATCCCTCCGATAAACTTCCCATAAATAACCCCTGTGTAAACCTTAGCACAATCAAGACACGTAACAGTGACAATATTTTCAGTATTAGCAGCATCGTGGAGGGCTTTGACAACATAGACATAGACGACCTACATAAACATAACCAGGGCAGAACAGTCAGGACATGTGGAGTGTTTTGTTATTGTGCAACAATGCAAAGTCCAGTTTATTGGTTCGGTGGGTGTGGTTACTGTCCATGAGAGGGAGGCAGAAAGGGGGGGGAGGGGGGGTTTATTCGAGGGCGGCGTTTATTTGAGGGCAATGTTTAATCAAAGAAATACGGTATTCTAGGCTAGCTGCGCTAGCATGCTAACGTGTTAGTTCGCTACATTAAATGTTCTTAGAAAGTTTGTACAGTACGGTCTTCTAAATCACCCATTAAGCAACGAGCAAATGTCATTGTTGGTCGAGGTCCTTTTTTATAGACCTTTACTTCATTGAATAAAAAAAGAAAGACACCTTCTAAACACATTCAATTATTGACTTTTTTGACATTGTTTTATAAATAGCCTCCTATTAATCAATACATTATCCAGTAGCCTAACTTTTTAACATGTTTTTTGAGTCGGGAAAATGAAGGATAGATGTATGGATTTAGGTTTGTTTTGCAATTGTAGGCTACTGTTAACAATTATGTAGCTATGATAATTATACTGGGATAATTATGATTGAGATATAGGCCTACATGCCTGATGCCTAAACATTTGAAATCACAAACTACCATATAGCCATATGTTTAACGTAGGCTATGTAGGTTTGTATCATTCTGAAATCATTGTTCAACATTGGTTAATGCATACGTATTTAAGTAGATTTTCTATCAATGGAGCCTACATATTGAACTGAGGGAGAATTAGAATGTCCGTGGTAAATCATCGTTTTCCCGTTGTGTCAGTGTTACAGTAACGTCTGTTTAAGCAACAACACGGGCTAAGCCAGACAGTAAGCCTGCCAGGCTTGTTTCGAAGCATAAGTTGCCATAGTAACTGTAGTTCGAACTACATTGAGCTGGCTTTATGGAACCGAATGAACTAGAAATGAGTCAATGACTAACTAACATAAGCCTGGTTTATTCAGTAAACTTGCTTTATGGAACATGCCTCAGGTACACGGACCCTGAAGGAACCAAACACTTTGTGTGTGAAAGATAGTCAAGAACAGCAATACTGAAGTGGCCCTTTGAAAGAGGAAGAAGATTTCTTACTTTAGCGAATATCCAATGAACATTCCACATATGTTGATGTCAATGTGGCCAAGAGAAATGTCAGAGAGCCTTCTGGTGGTGGTTCTTTGCCATTTCTCTTTAGTTATTCATATCACTTCAGCTGAGTAGTGTAATGCAATATCCGTAGTGTAATGCAATATCCGTATTGTAATAGTTGGAGGGGCTGTAATAATTTAGTTAAATAAGTATTAGAATAAGTAAGAGTGACTGGGCTGCAGCTTTTAACTCTTAGACGTGCTGAAAAGCAAAGAGTTTGAAGTATATTGTATTAGTTAAGTATTAGTTGAAAGATTTCAGAAGTTGATATTGAGGAGTCACAGATTTCAAACAGTTCTAAGTCTGGAAACTGAACTGAAACAAATGTATTACCTCAAAATTACACTGAATTTCTTTCTGGCTTAGTACATATTCTTTACAAATGATCAGTGATGTGCTCAGAGCAAAAAGAGCTTAGGGTATTTCAACACCCCGTAAATACCCCAAATCCAAAAGTGTTTAGGGAATAGTAAGTAAAGGTTTGGAGTTGAGACAATTACTGTTTATTATAGATTATGATTTATTTATTGATAATATTTCTCTTTTTATATGTTGGGGGAAAAAGAAACAGACTTCTCCAAATAGCAGGTTGATTGATCAGATCAGATACATAGCAATGTATAGCTGATGTCAGAAGGAACAAGGATTTGCAGAAGGAAACAGCTGGGGTCAGATCTAGATTACAACAGTATTTAACAGTAAAATCATTTCAAAGGACGCCCTGAAAAATGTAATAAGAAAAGGAGAACACCATGTGTGGGGGATATGTTTATTCAGTTGTTGGAGTTTATTTGTAAGTTGGGAGTGATTGTGTATATGTCCTGCAAAGACAAAACAATGCATGGATTCTGATTAAGAGACAAGAAGACACATTTTTGTGTTATTTTGCAGAAGTGAGGCATCCATTGAGTGCTCAAATTTGTACATACAACTTCTCAATTTCACTGTGGTAAGCAAAGTATTTGTCCTAATGTCGATTTTTTTCTTCCTCCTCAGATCGGATGATTTCCTCTGTGTCAACTCAGCCATTATCTTATTTTCTTTACGTCACTTGCTGTACAAGAGGTACAAGTGGAGTAACTATGGGCTTCTCATATCAGTTGCATTGTGAAGAGGTCTCTACATGGACACATTTGTGGATGGGGCAGAGGGTCTGGTCTCCTCTTTCAGCCAGAGTAACCCTCTCTACGACATGGATATGAAGCTGAGCCGAAGTGACATCTACAGCTTCCAGAGCAGTGGTAATGACCCGTGGGACTAGCGGGCCTACATTCTTCGGTCTATAGTTTATATTGGTATTTGTACCAACAAGGCTGTTAACAAGAAAGGGACATGTATAGAATAACTGTTTGGATGATGTTGACAAGTGCTTTTTGAATAGACAACAGATGAACTAAAATGACAATTATTATTTTATCCTTGACATTTAGAGCATATTTGACAAAAAACATTTGTAAAGTAGGCTTGCGCCATGGATAGAGGAAGGATAGCAATTATAACAATATACCTGCAAACAGCAATGGGGGATTTCTCCTCAAAATTGCAAATAATTAAAATAATTGACACAGTAGAAGATTAGGGATAAATCCCCCTGATGGAGGAATCCTAAAAACATGTCTCTTTCCAGCAGAAGCCAAAGTAATAGTTATGGTGGTGCCTGGATTTAAAGGGGTCATTGACTGGGTTTTTTGAGTATTTAACACTGTTCCTTAAGGTCTCCGAATAGGGTATGTAACATTGTTTTGGCTGAAAATGGCCCGGGTGCTTTTCTATGCCCTCTTTTACATCCAGCATTTTTTTCCCGGGAAAAAACGCTAGCTTTTTCCCTTATATCATTGGTATTTAGATGAGCTGTGCGCTGATTGGTTGGTTTACAACGAGCGAAGCTGCGGAGCAAAGACGGCCAACAGCACTCACTGAAACAAGAAGGTGGCGACTTGAAATAAAAACGTACAAATAAATCTATTGTGTCTACACAACACTGTTTTCAACAGATTGACTAGATATAATTTGAAATGATTACGGTAGTTTCCACGTCTGTTGTCGAAGCAAACAGAATCGCCTTAGGTGGGTAACGTTAGCACTACAGTTTAGCATACAAACTATCGTGATTCAACACAGCTTCAGTTAGCTCTAGCTATCTTACTGAAAAATAGATCTGGACAAACATGCATCTGAATTGTAGATTTACATAACAACACGGGTTATTTATTTGAATGAAACATAGTCAGGAACATGAAATAACGTAAATCCAATTGCCAATAAACTAGGCTAAATCATAACACATTCATGCTCTTGCGTTAGCAAGCTAAACTGGTTTACATGCCTACCGTATAGGTGTTTTCGCTATCTAGCTGTTCTTACATTCCTTGCAAATCACCGATGAAAAACAGATGAGCTTGAGTCTAGTTAACATTGACTAGACGGGTATGGCTGATGTTTGTTTATACCGTAGCATAGAAGATCTCTGTGCAGTTGCGCGAACCATTTCACCAAGGACGGTTTTAAAAACCTGGGAATATGTAAAGCAGGATTTGCTATGAAGCTGTTGCTGAAAAGAGGTGCGTTCCGACCTTAGTTATGTTCATCAGAACCGCAAACTGTAGTATGATTTTGTCAATAACAGTTATTAGCAATGCTAACGTATCCTGTATCTAGCACAGCCTTTCTCCAGTTATTTCGAATAGATAATCTAGACAGGCGTCAGCAAAAGGCTAGACTGCTTTCGTTTTCTGGCAATTTTTTTGGAAGCTTCCCTTCTAATGCCGACTACAGCTAGTCTAGCTAGTCATTTGCTAAGTAAGGTATGTTGATGTGTTTAGAAACGTAGCGTCGCTACCTCGGACTGGGCAAGAACACCAGTGAGTGGGCTGGTCTGCATGTACATTTTGGGGCGTGACAAAGACACAGACCAGAGCCAATTGAATGCGCGATACCCTCCCGACGTCCCGAGGGTGGATTTTTCCAAAAGCTACCGTTCTACAGCTAGATTTTTTCTTTTTGAGATTTGCATGGGAAATAAGTGTCAATGGACTTTGAGGTTCACTGTATGTTCATTTTACCCACCGAACTGTCGTTATTCAACTATGACAAGGTAAAAACGGTTTTGCAGTCAGTGACCCCTTTAAAATGTTACAATTTAGGTTCCCAGTAGCCGTCACTACTGATTGAGCAATTGGCTATTAATGCTGAAATAGAAGTTCTGTTTCTGCATAAAGAAAAAGGTTTCTCCTGACAGCTAGCACTGTTAGCATGATTAGCTTAGGTCAAATTAGGTCAAAGTGGAATTTTGCACAATACTTCAGAGTGATGCCTGTTGGAAGCCTGTTAGGTTTGA
Organism: Mallotus villosus; assembly: GCA_903064625.1. Classification (NCBI taxonomy): domain Eukaryota; kingdom Metazoa; phylum Chordata; class Actinopteri; order Osmeriformes; family Salangidae; genus Mallotus; species Mallotus villosus. Next base: position 217,865 of record CAEFZP010001257.1, on the reverse strand, counting down.
AAAATCATAAAAAATTGTAAGACTCAAAATAGTAAGAGTTTAAGTCACTCATGTCTACTGTATAACCTTGGCTCACCATGTGTCTAAAATCAATGGTCCGATGATATAAAATGCAGTGTTGTGTGAGAATATGTGAGCAGGCTATGCAGAGCTTTTATACACATTAAATTCAACTGAAATTATTCCACCCACATGGCGGAGCCGGTCTCACCGATTGAATGCGTGAGCAAGATACTAAATTTACACTATTGCCTTAGTTTGTATACCTTTGCGGTTCCTTATTCGTGCCCCAGAAATGTAAATTGGTCAACCGCACACACACTAAGTTTTCTTTGTTAACATAAATCAGTAACAGGGTTTGGTGAGATTGCTTTGAATGTAATCTACTGGAAAAATATCTAATCTGAATACTTTTGGATATCTTCAAAATAAAACATTGAAAATATTGCACTAAAAAAGTTGACCAGTCACACAAATTTGAGTTCTACAAATAGGCCTATTCTTTTTTCTCTTTAAACATATTTTAAAAAGTGCCTATGCAAATTCTAGATAAAATGTACATGTACTCAGTAACTACCCAGCATGGTCAGTGGGGTCACCACAAAGATGGTAATTATTGCAATATGGTTTTGGCACCTCAATATATATTGAGCACAGAGCTATTCAAATGTTATGCCAATCCTTCTCAGTGTGAGACAGAATACACCATTCAAAAATATGGCAACTATGTTGTACAAGTTCCTACATGTAGTTTTGTTATGTGTATGATATTACATGTGTTTCAGATATCAAGCCAGCAAAACCCAAACAGTGTTGTTTGAATTTTGTTGTGGTCTACCTGATTTTACTGACTGGATTGAATGCATTTCTTCTGTATAAAGGTAAAACTATCTTACGCCTACAGCAGGGTGAACATGTAGCAATTAGGTTGGTATCACAGAGCTTTAGTAAAGAGAAAATCTGACATGACAAATCTGGTATTTTAAATGGCAGCATACAGTAGTATGCATTAATCAGTTACCTTTTTTTTTACACACCGGTCCCACAACAGTATTTACTCTTGAGTCTGGAAGTCATATGGCTTTTGACAAACTGACCTCCTCCGATCATATTCCCCTGGGGGGTGAGCAAGATGATCTCCCCATGATGGTACGCAACACTAGTCTTGAGACTCGCTCTATGAAAGGCCAGTTGGGGACGTTGAAGACCCAAATTAGCAGTCTTTGTGGTGAGGAGGGACAACTGGGCAAGCTGAAGGCAGAGCTGGGCATAGTCAATGCCAGCACACACCTCCTTCAGGACAAACTTGAAACACTGAGCCGTAAAGCAGGTACGACACAGTGACAAGTTGAAAAGTGGTTAAGTTGTATAAACCAAGGGTTATATTGCTGAAAAATTATAAATATCGCTGGTCCAAACATGAAAGCAACAATTGGATGTCTACAAAGTAAAGTTATGTTATAAAATACACAGGCCCCCCTGGACCAAGTGGACCAAAGGGTGAATCTGGAATGGCAGGTGAGGTAAAACTTATTAAAGTGGATAAAGCAACAATATTATAAACAATATGTAAACCCATTTGTGTTCATGATTCCTATCATGTACAGGAGAGTGTGGTCCAATGGGTGCACCTGGAGAAGCTGGACTTTCTGGTCTCAGAGGAGAAAAAGGAGACAAAGGTGATTTGACTCAATAAAAACACTTATTTGGACAGCACAACTCTCCACTAATTATAGATGGAGCTTTGGCTTCTAGTGAAGTGGACTATTGAGGTTTGTGTACATTGTGTGAGGTCACTATTAGCTGTATTAGCTGTCAACTTGTGTCAGCGTAGATGAAGAAAGCAGGATGAACATATTCCCTTACTTCTCACACAAAACATAGCCCCACAGCTTTGTCAGTTAATTGACATTTTCTTTATGATGTCTCAATCAGAGCTGGGCATAAGCAAACACATTACCCAGCCAGCCTCAGTAAGAAGTTCAGTTCAGGAGTCCTATAGTATATCTTTAATTATTTTTTCATGCTGAATTGTGTTGAGTTTTTGAAAGCATGTTAGTTAATTGTGGGTGTTTTGTAAAGGGTCCAGTGGATGTTCTTGAGTTTTAGGTGAAGCTGGACAGTCTGGCCCAAGAGGAGAAATAGGACTCACAGGAAAACCTGGAGAACAAGGCCCCACTGGTCAACCAGGTGATTCACCTTGCCCTGACAAAGAACAACATAAACATTCTCTGAAACAAAATTAACTTGATTATTAACCGATTAATATATATTTTAAATAAATACGCTTTTTTCAATTCATGTTGAAAAATGTTCAGCCCCTAACCAAATTGTAGTTAATATTTTGATTTGATTATGATTTACAATAATTGATATACATACTGTATGTAAGCTCAAAGTCTGTCAACACGTTCAGGCCAAGATGGTTCCCCTGGAGACCGAGGACCTGAGGGACCAGCTGGTAAGTGCTTTTATGCAAACATGGTTTGTGCTTTTAAGCAGACAACTGCAGTGGTGAAAAACATAAAATGTTATCCCATAATAACAAGCCTTAACTCTTCAACCATTTTTTAGTTTTGAATGGATTGTTAGCAGCTCTGGAAGATAAAATTCACAGGAAATCAAAGAAATGCCCTGGTCATCCCTGTTGATAGGTGTGCCAATCCCTGACTGCATGAATCTTATGAATATCTCATGAATAGCTGAACAGTCTTTTTAGTAACTACGCAATAGTTCACTAAGTCAACTAAATAAAATAAAATGTATCTACACTTTTTCACTTTCCGTGCCACATGACAGGAATTCATGTCAGCGTGTCAATATTGTGAAATCACATTTTCAGTTCCTCTAAAGTACATTATCAGAAATCAGGGTAACATTAAAGAACAGGAACCAGAACAACAATGATACTTTCAGGCTACCAAGAGTTTGTGCTGTCAAATCATATTTTTAAAGCCCTATGTTGTGATCAATATTACAAAGCTGTACAGTTCACTACAGATCCTAAGATGCAAACACAACCTAAACCCTCAGAGAAGTCCATAAGGGGAAAAAAACTGCAATCATGCAGTTGGAAATCTGCCTGCAGTTTGCTTCCCTAAGGGTAATGCTTGATTGTTCAACACAGAAAACAAATGTCAAAAAGGCCCTGTAGATTAAGGCTGCTTTCTCACAAATGCTAATGAATTGAAGATAAACACACAAGTGACATTTCCTTTTCCGAAAACTCATTCAATTGTGAAAAGCAGAACTTACCATCCTACTTAATTCATAGGACCATGTTTATCCTATCCCAAAGCATCCTTGTGTAAAGAACATGTAATATCAGATATGTTGTGAGTGCACAGATGTACAAATACTATTTGATTTGATACAAAGGCGATTGAGGAAGTGTGAAATGACAACAGGTGCTTGTGCTAACATTCTCCTAGATATAATACCACATATGATTATTTGCATGGTGCAGGTCCTGTTGGTCCCCAAGGTCTTAAAGGATCCCAAGGACACCCAGGCTTCTCTGGGGCTCAAGGACCAGGATTAAAAGGGGAAAAGGGGGATCCTGGATCACCAGGTATGTGCACTGGTGCCTTTAACACCCATTGGTTCTAAGTGTATGCTTATACAGCATATTTCAGTCTTATCATCTTTGTCATCTTTGTCTATGCATAGGATCTCTAGGAGAGCCAGGCAAAGATGGGCCCAAAGGAGATAAAGGGGATGATGGTATAACTAAACTGATGTTTTAATGTTAGTGGATGAATGTGTTTCTTTACATAGTTTCATGCTTTTATATGTTTTATATGACTGTACAAACACAGCAGACTGGCAATTGCTAAAAATACATGTTTGGTACTCTCAGGGGGAGTTGGGGCTACTGGGTTGCCAGGAATACCTGGTCTGAAGGGAGACAGCGGCAGACCGGGAATACCTGGAGCACGAGGACCACCAGGTGAGTTTCAACCAATACCAACAACCTTTGATTAAATGACAATATCAATATACTGTATATGTCCTGTATATAATGTGATGTATTTTCTGTACCAAAATGCTTGGCAAAGTAGTAAAATATTTGACCTTTTAGGACCAATTGGACCTTCAGGCTTTAATGGCACCAACGGTGAGTATACAGTATGTGAACAGTATATAGGTGATCCGTGTGTGTGTAGAAGTCTTACTATATACCGCATGTCTTATTAGGTCTGAGAGGATTTCCAGGTTTAGCTGGTAATCCCGGAGCAGCAGGTCCTCGTGGAGAGAAAGCAGGTACTGCTTTGACCATAGTAACACATGCATGTACTGCATAGTGCATTGAGGAAGTTTGTGGCTTTTTTTAGACATGTAGATGTTGTATGCCAATTGCAGTATTTTTGTATCTATGAATATAACTGTACTGTGTATATGGGGCTGTGTTAGTGCTTTTCAGTTATTTTTGAATCCTTAGCATCCTTAGAGTGCATATGCAACTTTCTGAATACACTTTTCTACAACAGAAATTGTGCGCATTGTGGGTGGGGGGCCTCGAGGGAGAGTGGAGGTGCTCAACATGGGGGTCTGGGGCACTGTGTGTGACGATAGCTTTGATACTCTCGATGGGACTGTGATCTGCAAGATGCTGGGGTATCACAGAGCCAGTGCTGTCTACACGGCTAACCCAGGTGAGTCCATTATCTATAACCTAAAAGGTTCAAGGATATTTCCCTCCGTTTCGTTAGTTTAGTTTTTTCGATGGGAATCAAAGTATATGAATGAAAGTTAATTGAACCATCCTCTAACCATGTCCTTTAATTTTATTATGTTAATCTGACATATGCGGCATGTGGTTTCCGCTGAATTTTTTATCTTCTCAGGAGTGGGTAAGATCTGGCTTGATGACCTGCGATGCAGAGGCACTGAAACCAGTGTGTTAAATTGCCCCCACAACGGCATGGGAGTCAACAACTGTGATCACCAAGAAGACGCTGGGGTTACGTGCATCTAAAATTTAGACAGAAAAATGGATGGACAAGCAAACACATACACAAACAAGTACATAGAGATATACACACTCTTCATAATAGCTACATATATTACTTTCTTAGCTGGATAATGTTGTATCAGTCATAGCAAATAATGGTATTAAGGCTTGTATGGTGCTACATGGTACAATCTTTATTCGGAATGATTAGTTGTTGACATAAACTCTGTTTAGCAAACATGGCAACTTAATAATGTAACTATGATTACTTTCCTTTTAATTGTCAGATGATTACAGTAAATGTCAGTGTTGCACTAAGTATGTTCAAGTGTTGCAAGTACTTTTTAAGAAGTCAGATTACAGATCGTAAATGGGCTGCATTTATATTGCGCTTTTCTACCTTAGCTACACTCAAAAACGCCTGTCATTCACCCGTTCACACATTCACCGACGGTGGCAGAGCTGCCGTGCAAAGCGCTAGCCTGCCCAATCGGGAGCAATTTGAGATTCAGAGTATTCTCAAGAGCATTATCCTGGCTTATAATACATCAGCATTTAATGTAATTTTACAAAATAGATTAAGGATTAAAAAATGAACACCTATCTTTGCAAGATTGTAAGGGTCAATTGTACTGGGACGTTCAATATTGCATTTGTCTAATAATGGTAATGTGTAGCTGGTGTGGTGAGGGTCGCAGACGTGTGCTTCGGCTCCGTCAAAAAGTCAAATTGTTATTTCTTAAAAGTTACATAATTTCCTATGGTTCACTTTTATTTAGAAATATAGGCTCCACACCGTGCCAAAAACCGACCCCCTGCCGAAATCGAACTCCCCTGCTCATTCAAAGACATGGGGAAGATGTTGACAATATTGCCGCACACTTCGTATAGCCTAAATGAGTTATAGACTAATAGTCTACACTTCAGAAAACTGCACATTACACGAACAAACAACAATTATGTTCTATTATATAATGCAGATTTTTACTGTTGTCTTTAAGGACACCAATAGGGCCTAGAGAAGAGAATATAGAATATTTTGGGAAGAGCAGCGTTCTGCCAAATTTATAATGAAGTGAATACAAATATCTCCACAAGCAATAGAGTGTGCTTGTTCACAAGCAGGTAGCCTAAATTAGATTTAGTCAGGGGGTCGGTTTTCGGCTTTCTAGAACACAAATAATAACTGGCACAGGCACTGCACGTATTATTATAATAAATTAAATGATAATGGTTCGGAAATTAAATAATTTTGGGGTCGTAACTTAATGACCAAGGAATGTAAGTCCTGAGGTTAGACCGATCGGTTCATATGCAGACCTCATTTGCCCAAAATGCTTCTTGTTCTTGTATTTAATAGGCTAGCCTACATGGTAGCCAACTTTAGGACTATGTTAGATAGATAGATACTTTTATTATCCCGTGAGGGAAATTCAGGTGTTCCTCACAGCTCCTCCAACATACAGCTAGCCACAAACAAGCCACAAACAACACGACACAACACAAACAAGGAGCCTTGAGAGCCGCTCCGCCGATGCCGATCCGGAGCCGATCATCCCCTCCGCCATGTCCCGGCAGGACCGTCCAGCAGCCCCCGCAGCGCGCGGCTCAGCACCCCACGGACACGGCGCTCCACTGCCAGTCCAGCAGCTCAGCAGTTCAGGACAGCAGTCCCTCGCAGACAGACTGCCACTCGCCGCGCCATGGCAACCAACCCAGCCATCCAAACATTTTTTTTTCAAAAAATGCCGTCGGTGTCCGCTCCGCTCCGGCTGGCTTCAAAAACAAAAACAGGTCCAACCGGCCAGCGAGACCACGAAAAAAACATTCGCCAGCACACCATCCCAACACAAACAAACTGACCACAACAGAACAAAGCCAAGAAAAAGTAGACAAAACAGCAGAAAAAACGAAGAGCTGCAACAACAGCTGCCACTCAGAGCAGCGCTTACGTCACAATTAATTGAGAAGATATTAGCGGAGCAAGTGAGAAAATATCCTCACCTGTACAATGCCTCTCTGCCGTTCTACAAAGACAGCCAAGTCTTACTTAATTCATGGGGGGAGATTTCGGAGACAATTGGCTTGACGGTAGTGGAGTGCAAGGCGCGGTGGAAGAAACTCCGTGACAGGTAGCTAACTAGGCTAGCTACTACTGTATAGCTAACGTTAAATTGTTCCTGGTGGTGGCTAGCTAATGAAGCTAACAGTCAGAATACAAATAAAATAGCTAGCTATAATAGATAATGTTAGGTTATTTGAATAAAGGTCACTCATAATAGTAGCATGTACGTGTACAGGTATAACAAGGCCAAAAAGAGGATGGCGGGGAGAAGCGGTGATGCCGGAGGAAAGCGTGTCCCCGACATTTATCTAAGCCTCTCATGGATGCACGATTATGTCAGGCTCACCAACAACACCAGGACAAACTTTCCGGAGAGAGACGAGGTGACAGTGAGTAGGCTAGTATAATTGTGTCATTACGCTGCAGTCAAACATTATATGGCAGGGGCAGCTACATTGAAGCTACTACTAGTTTGTTAACCCTTTAAATACACAGTATAAGCAATCTGAAATGAGGCACAATGCTCGAAATTATTGGAATCATGCCGAAATTACATTTATATATATATATATTTCCTCTCAATGTGGTATTCAATGTGCAATGCTTATAAATTAAGGCTTTACAATATTTTCCATTGCCTCTTAGTCAGAGAATGAGGAAGGGACTATTAACAGGGAAGACCTGGATACAATCTTCCCTGGGACCAGCACAGCACAGCCAGCTGCAACACAGCCAGCTGCAACACAGCCATCCCAGCGTAGAAAGAGACAGAAAATGACAGAAGAGGCAATCATGGAGAGGCTGGAGGAGCTACGGAGGATCCGGGAGGAGAGACAGGCCCGTGCTGAGAACGAGGACATTGTTTTTGGCAACATGGTGGCCAGCATGCTCCAAAAACTGCCCCCACAAAAGAAGAGCGAAGCAAAGTTTGCCATCCACAGAGTATTATTTGAGCTCGAGCAAGCAGGGGAGGAGTAGTCTCACAATAAAAAAAAGAAATCAACGATTTTGATGAGATGTATATTATTATTTATCATTGCAGTATATTATTATTTGGGCCTTATTAGTGCAGTTATTGTTGTGGGTGGGGATTGAGGAGACCTCTTCTGACATGATCAAGCTGCCAGGGTACATGACCCAACTGTCAATAAGAAAAATGGCTGTACATTTTGAGAGAGATATAAGAATAATAGAGAGCATGTCAGTGGAGGACGAAGTTGATTTATTAGAGGAAGAGGAATTACTAACAGAATTACTGTTAGCGAGAGATCAGGGGCACAGAAGGGAGAGACGATGGTGTGTTCGTCCTCTTAACAGGACTCAAGAGAGCCATGGAAAATATCTGCTAGTAAAGCAGATGAGGGAAATTGACTCTGGAATACACTTCAAATACTTCCGAATGTCATTTATGGTTGTGGCTGGGGATTGAGGAGACCTCTTCTGACATGGTCAAGCTGCCAGGGTACATGACCCTGTATTGTCTGGAAGTAATTCTTGAGGTCATCCCTGGTGGCAACGGCAGCTTGGGATGCCCTCGCGTTTGACAGACGCCCAATACCCATCAGGTTTTTGTCCCCGGCAACCACCCGTCTCCACTCCCCTGGCTGGATCTCCTGAGCCGCTGACACTGTGTCCGTGAAGTTTGGGGGGATATACCTGACAGATTAAATATGCACAAACACACATTTAACAGGGTGATGAGTTGGATTATATAAGTATAACAAGGCTAGACTTGAAGATCGTTGATTCCTATTTGATTCCTGTTGCTGCTATTACACCTGAATTTATAATAATACCTAGTGGCCATGGAGTTTGCAGCATCTGTGTAACACAGGTAGTTGTGGAGAGCCGCACAGGCATTGACCACATCAACCACCTTCTTTGGGTTGAATTCGATTGGCCGACCTAGGACCCTCCATCGCGCAGACATGATCCCAAAGGTGTTTTCGATCACCCTCCTGGCTCTTGAGTGCCTGTAGTTGTATATTTTTCGACTTTCATCAAGATTGGTACCTGCGTATAAAAGTAATAGACAAGACACAATGCTTTGTATGATTTTCGTCAGAGGCAACTCTCAAAGTTAGAGATTTATTAGAGAATATTTCAGTCTATTTTGGGGTTTAAGGGGCAATAAATAGGTAAATGTTCAGCATAATAATTTGAATAAATAAGTAATACATTTCCTGTCAACTCATTTCCTAGCCTATTATTTAGCCAAAGACATAGGAAAAGGGGGAACCAATATTTCGTTCCGCTTGGGACTTATTGGGATTTACTTGTTGCCGTCCAGGTTATTTTTTACCGGTGCACAAATCATAAGAGCCACACGAGGTGCTGTGCTTGGTGCCTTCAAAGTTAGGGGAGTAACAACATGAATCTTACCGTAAGGACGCATCAGATTTACGTGCAGGGGGAAAGCCGCATCTCCCAAAAAGGTGTGTGGGATGGGCACTGCACTTCCAGGAAGATCGGCTGGTGGAGGAAGATCGAGTGTCCCCTGAAGAAGCCCGTGCCCAAACCGACTAGCCTGAAAAACCCCCCCGTCGCTCTGCCTCCCGTAGGCGCCAACGTCCAGCATCGTGAACCGGTACTGGGCATCGCAAACTGCCATCAACACCACGGAGTGCGTGCCTTTGTAATTAAAGTACTCGCTGCCGGCAGATGGAGGGGCTTTAATTTGAACATGCTTCCCATCAATGCAACCAATGCAGTTGGGGAAGTTCCACATCCGCCAGAAATCCCTAGCTATTTCCTGGAACCCAGCTCTGGATGGGTAGGGGATGTATTCTTCCTTCAGTGCCGTGTGTATGGCCTTGCAGACTTCGGACACGATGTTAGACACTGTGGCCGACCCAAGTCGGTAGCTAGCAGCCACACTCTGTTGTGACCCTCCACTTGCCAGGATACGGAGTGTGACTGCCAACCTCTCTGCTACAGTCACAGGTGATGAGTGGGTGCTGGCACGCTGGATGTAGGGACGGATGAGGTGGACCAAGTCGTCGAACCTACTGGCTGACATTCTGAAGTATTTGAAATGCATTTCAGGGTCCATTTCCCTCATCTGCTTGACAAGCAGATACTCTCCGTGACTTTCTCGAGTCCTGTTAAGAGGACGAACACACCATCGTCTCTCCCTTCTGTGCCCCTGCTCTCTCGCTAACAGTAATTCTGTTAGTAATTCCTCTTCCTCTAATAAATCAACTTCCTCCTCCACTGACATGCTCTCTATTATTCTTATATCTCTCTTAAAATGTACAGCCATTTTTCTTATTGACAGTTGGCTACAAAGCGTTAACAATGTAACCATAGAAATGAATGTAACGGTAAAATGATTGTTTACGTCGTCCGCCTACGTCAGTACGTCGAGTGTCACGCGAACGTTGAGCACAGGCGACGGTTTGCCGAAGTATAAATGCAGCAGCCTGAGCAACACTTTTTTTTTCCGTCGGCGACCTTTTCAAAAGTGTCGGCAACCGAAGTATAAATTGGGCTTAATACCTCGGATACACGTGAAAAAAGCATATCTCTATGGAAAAAAGGGGCCCGAGAGTTCCGGCTTCAGGGGCCTGAGGAGAGAGTTCCGGTTTAGAGGGGCCTGAGGAGGGAGCGCTGCAATTGGACCCTACTCCATATTTTACGCGTTCAGTGTGGACAGAGAGCGTCGGATGCGACGCGGCAGTTGGACGCTCGCATCCAGTTAGGACACGGTGTAACCAACTGTCAAATATTGTGGAACGCCGTAGCAAACGCATTGAATCGAATGCTAAGCTAGCCTCTATGTGGCTAAGAACGCCACTGAGAAATCTGGCACCGGAATTTTCAGGTCCACGTCCTTTTCTTAGCTCTATAACTAACGACTACTAGCAATATATTAAAAACAAACATGCCAGTTAACATGTAGACAATTACCCCTTAATGCTAGCAAATGTTGGTTGCAATACACATTGAGGAAGTGTATGAAAATAATGTTAATCGTTTTTGTTGCTTTGGCTACCTTTCATAGAAGGTCGGCACCACCGGGAGACATCTTAAACGAAAGAGTAGGTTGTTTTCTTTAAAATAAGGTATAATTAGTCCATTTAAAAACATATATATTTTGAGTAAGATCAAGTTGAAGACATGTTGATGGAAATCCCATAGATATGCATTGAAATCTGAACGTTCTATTGAGAAAAAGGTTGTTTTTTTCCTTGTAACTTTTGCCTGCATGTCGGCACCACCTTGATACTTCCTGAAAAGCAACGTTACGTATAAAGACGTCATCAGTCAAATTTTAAAGAATATCGAAAGACATTCATTTTGAGTTGTGGCTCCCTGTAAGAGTCTTCTAGCAACCTGTGACGTCTGACAGTTTTACATCAGACTCTCCCGCGCTTCACTCAAGAAAGGCTCCATCCAATACTCCCATCGATTGAGTTGCATAACTATGAAGTTGTAAGCCTGGATTTATATAACCGTATGTGGATGCAAGTAAGGGTCATGGTTACTGGTTTAAAATATATATATATTAGACACTTTTAATGTATTGTTTCAGTCATTGGAACAAAAAACAAACATTGGAAATATAAAACCCACTCTCTTGGTGACTTTTTATAGACATTTTTCGACCGAAATGATATGCAAATCTTGTTGTCACGTAGCACAAATCGGAACCAACCATTGGCCTTTTTGTCTGTCAGGAAATGCAAAGTTATTCAAGAAAAAGCGCGAATATTGCAGACAGACCCCCACTCCTCGCCCCTCGGTTTGAAGCAAAGGCCCCGGTGGATGTAGGTGGTATTGCATTGCCGATTAGGTACCCGGCTCTTCCGGATATCTAAAACTATCTCCCCCAATAATTTGTGTTCGATTCTCGAACCTGGCTCATACTAGCTTTTTCATATAATAACTTTTTCTGATTTTTGCTAAATTTGAAAACAATCCGAAATGGGTAAACTAGCACCCCAATGATTTGCTTATGTCAAGAAAAGTTGCCTGGAAACGTGTTCGCAGATACAAACAGGTGACGAGCACAAGAGGAAACATCAGCAAGTGGTTGATTTACCTGAGTTGAAGAACAACAATGAGAAAGGATTTAATAATCTACAGTTGCCCGCCTTTATTGTAGCACATTTTACAAATGGCTGCACACACATGTGTTTTACAAATGGCTACACTTGTTTGTAGAGTTTATTTCCGTTATTTTAAAGCAGATTTAACAATTTTGTAATGAACAATATGCTCATGGCATGCCAAACGTAGGCTAATTATAGCCTAATATAATTAGTGAATATCGTGGCATGTTACGGCGTCATTATAGATTGTTGACATGTTATTCTGGAGCAAAGACGAAGATGAATAAACATGTCTGATAATAACCACAATATATAAAAATGGTCGTTATATTGTTAGAACTTTATGTCAGTTAACACCACAACAATGGCAACAATACGCTGGTAATAGTAGGCCTAGCCTAAGCAACACTCATCATCATTATAATAGTAACATCGGTATAGGCTTCATTTAGCTTGAATTGCCGAGCTAGAACAACGAAGAAGCCAGATATTCAAGTTTAGTTTCTTGATGACTGATTTAAATGAACAAATACTGTAGGCCCTACCGGCAGGATCGAAGTGTTAAAGCTGAAGATCAGACCAGAAGCGCGCAACGTTAGATGGTCGTGTATGGTAGGCGATAGAGCAAGTAGCCTACTGAGAATATTTTGTGAAATACTCTCAGTAGGCTACCGTATGCAAATATTGCCAGAAATAGTCGATGGTTATACTCAGTTACCTGACTCAGAAATTCTAAACTTGCTGCAGACAATTAATTGTTTTGTGGGATGCATGTCATTGATGGACTGGCACATCAAACAGGTGTTAGCCTACTTTAGATATGTGGGAGACCGTTTTTAAGGGAGATATGGTAAATTGGGTTAGATCAGTAGCGGACTGGCCATCGGGAGCACCGGGAGAATTCCCGATGGGCCGAAGCACTTCTGGGCCGGAGGGCCGCTTGCCTTATTTTATTTTTTTACTAGACTAACGCTAAATGTCGGCAGAAGATCGAGCGACACGGTTGGCCAGCAACATGGTTGGCCGGCCCCCCTTTCCCCCAGGACGGTTGGTCTATTCCAAATGAACGTATGCACTGTTGTGTGTAAGCGGCACTAAACTGACTAATCGAAAGCTAGCTAGTAGGCTAGAGACAATATAAAGATGGAAAACCAGGCTAAGAAACGTAAACGTAATTACCTTCACTAGACAATGTTTGCCAATTGGACAAACGGCTACTCATCAAGTCTGATAAAGGTTCCCTTCACCAGAGACCTCCTAACATGTGTGCGTGCATCCCAGTCAAGGTACCGCATCTTTCTTGATCAGGATCTTACCAGGAAAGAATCGGAAATGCAGAGCCTGAAGAGAAAGCTGGCAGATGATTTTTTAGAGCAGGGGTCCCCAAACTACGGCCCGATTTGAACAATGATTAAAAAAACTCTGATTAATATGTATTACTAGTAAATGTTTTGTGTATGTAAAAAGTTCATTACGATAGTAATAAAGCTCTTTTAATAGGCTATATACCCCTTGATATGTACAGATGTATGGTACATAACAAACTTAATAAACTAATCTAGCATGATAAATACATTTAAAATCATAATAAAATCACCACAATAATACTGGTAGTTACTCCGGCCCATGTAATTTTCTGTTACAGACCGACCCGGCCCCACATTAAAGAAAGGAAAATTATCTGGCCCTTGCAGAAAAGTTTGGGGACCCCTGGTTTAGAGCAACTAAAAAAGAGGAAGACCAGTTTAAAAGAGGTCTCCAACTGTCTTGCCAGGGAGGCAGACATGCTTATATTCAATTTGTAAAAAATATAACATAATTAACATAAACATAATCTAAGTATGCAGTGGCATAACTACATCTCTGACGTTTATAACAAACCAAACCGTTTAAAAATCGGTAGAAAATTGAGCAAGTTATGGTTATTTAAAAAGTACATGTAGCACCAACACAATAGGTGCGTTCGACATGACCTCGCTTCATGCAGCGCTGCAGGCGGCTGACTTGAAACAGTGAATTCTGGTTAGACTTTTTGTCCGACTTGAGACGGCGCCGAGGCTAGGTCACTGTGACGTAGCCATCAAAGTACCGTGAGATCGATTCGAGAACTGCCGGCTGTGTAGCCGAGCGCATTTTCTCAAGAGCAACTGCACGGCTTCAAATGACGACACAGCTATTTCATGATTGGCCAGACACACACACGACAACTTTGACGCTTGTTTTGTAATTATTCTGACACCTTCAGTTTCGCCAATGCTCAAATCCGGACCAAACAATTTGATTGAATAAAACATTTGTTGAAGAAAGGGTTTTGGGCCACCTCTTCTACTAACGGAAAGACTAAGTTTAATTATAAATAAAGTAACGTAAGCAAACAGCGCTTGATCGGCCATGACTGACATCAACGCAGCAAACCACGAGAAGCTGGAATGTCCAACTTCACAGAGCCGTTTTCAACTCCTCCCCAACTGCAAGCGGCTACTCTCGCCGGTCGTTTCATGCAGCCGCAGTCCATGTCGAACGCACCTAATGTTATGGGTGAGCGATTCGCCTGTGGCAAGACGGTCGCCATGTGCGGACGTTTCAGACTCCGCCGTAAGACATCAAGGCTGTGTCTACTACCGCGCACTTGTGCACTTCGAGCACTTACTTTCTTTGCCCTAGGCTGTGTCTACTACCGTGCACTCAAAGAAGTACACTGCAATGTAGTGCACTGCAATGAAGTGCACTTACATTTGCAGTGCACTCAGTTGCTGAGTAGCGCTGTCTAAACTGGAACACTTTACTTACCCACTTAGCGGGAAGTGACACACGCAAATCTGCTCGCGACAACCGAGAAACTAAACCCGCGAAACAAACCCGCTTGTATTTCTGTCACTGGACTCCTCCTCTTCCGCTACATAGCCAAGATGGCGCCCGTTTAGGGCGAGTAGTGTCCATCGTCTGACACTTCATTTTTGGACCGTTTGCAGTGCATCATCCGGGTACTTTCAGTGCACTGAATTATTTTGGTTTTTCAGCGTAAGCGCCCTAAGCACTGAAAGTAAGTGCTCGAAGTGCACAAGTGCGAGGTAGTAGACACAGCCCTAGTGTGTTTGTTTCAACTGTCACTGAGTAGTGTTAGCCAATCACAGCGACAGTTACATTGATTGATTGACCATAGAGAATGACCATTTGTTATAAGTTTATATAAGGCAGTGTGTATGTGATGTGCTTTGTCACTCTTCCGAACAACCTGTAGTCCTTCGTTATTACGGGTCCAAAGTACTCTGTTTACTTATGTTTTGTGCAAACAAAATAAATTGTATTGAACCGCCATCTTGACTATTTAAACTACACAGCACAGTCAGAAATTACCACCAGTCTTAAATTTCAATCTTTATAGTCTTAGAATTTGACTCAATGAAACCTGCAAGAACCCTGTCCCTGGTCCTGTCTATTGCTGTAATTTTGGTTGATAAGTATTTCCGTGACTGTCTTCAGGGCTGAATCTCTGCATTTATTTTTAATTTTTAACGTTTTAATAGTGGCAACAGCAGCTATTCTAGCGTGAACGTTAAGTAATGTAGCAGTTTCAGAGTTGACAGACCTCCTTCAATTGCTATCACAAACCTACCTACACTGGTGGCAATGTGCTCTGTTTACAGGTTAAATATTTCAAAAGAATAGGGACGTAGCCTAATATGAGTTGACAAGTTTATTTTTAATTTTGCCTCAGACCAATGCATTCTATTTTAAATTCTGTCCGAATTCTGCGCTCGTGAATTATGTTTTGGCAAACTGCCTTGGTGGAAAGGGGGTAATTGTCATGTGGCAATGCCCTACCTGGCTTTCAGACTGACAATGATCTGCGATGGTTGGGAAAATGTATGCCAACACCCTCCCCAAATGGAAAATAAATAATGGTGGACTGTCGCAGGACTTGAGTGACGTGTGAGGGATTGTTATCATATTTGTATGGTGATTCAGTTCCGGTCTGCACCCATCTGAGATGAAAACAGGACTGTCTGGTGTACATAGTTCAGCCAAAAGAGTATGGAAACATTCTCTGGGAAAGTGCGTGTAAAACCCACATACACTGCCTCACAGTACTTCAAAAAAGGGCTCTGCGGATCATATCCCACTCCAATTACAATGAGCACACCTCTGCACTCTTCAAATCCTTTTTAATTCCAAAATTGGATGATATCTTTAATATTCAGCTCTTGACCACCATGAGACGCTGCGTTCTCGGCGAGCTGCCAAATGCCCTGCTCAAGCACTTCCGACTTAATGACTCCCTGCATAATTACAATACGAGGCACTGCCACGATATTCAAATTGGATTATTCAGAAAACGGACTGTCTTCAGAAGTTTTTTGCACAAAGGACCGGAACTTTGGTCACAACTTCCCCAGAAATTAAAAACCCTAAATTCAAAAACAACATTTAGTATAAATTTAAAACGCCATATTTTCGATCAGTATTGAGTTGAATTACAGTACCAAATCCATACGCGCATATATATGTATGTGTGTTTTGTGTGTTTGTGTGCGTGAATGTTTGTGTGTGCATATGTTTGTGTGTGTGCGTGTGTGACTGTTTGAAATCTGTATACAGTATGTTGTTACTTGGTGCACCCCAACCCATTGTAAATAGAGATTGTACATATATACATTATTATAAATATTATCTTATGGGTTCACAGATTTTATAGTCTTGGGATGCACCACAGTCTGTACACATTTAATGAAGCCTTTGTTTATTTGCACCTGTAATATAATTGTACATTCTGAAATAAATTTCATTCATTCATTCATTCAAGAGCACTTCAGACGGATGTTAAAATGCAAAACAAATGAAGTAGCACAAACTTCACACTAAAATAAACTATCCAACCCTAATGCTTGATCTAATGTTTAATTGATACAGGATTACTTTTTTAAAGCAACAGTTTGAGCAAATTGATTGTGAATTTGTCCCAAGGCCGTAGATCACTATAGAGGAAGATGTCTTACAGCTTCTTATAGCTCAGTTATCTGTCAAGTTTTCAGAAAGTATTACAAATTATGAAGGGCCTTATTGAATTGAGACGACTATTGGGATTTATCTTTAGTCTTATAAACTCTCAGTGCATTCCTTTTGCACATATTTTACAGTTTTTTTAAAGTAGCATTGATATCGAAATAAACTCCTCCCAAAAAGTTTGGAAACGTTGTTTCGGTCGATTATTCCTCCACTTCAATAATACCAATTGGTATTGTATTTTATATAGTTGGAAAGCCTGATTAGTCACCTTTACAACGAGGTACAACTTTTAAAGATCGTGTATTCGTGGAATGAGCAACATAGCTAATCGTGTGGGTAGCGGCCCAAAAAATTGCCACAATCCCCTGCAATATTCTTCTGTTGGTATGCACTCTCGTTTTGACTTGCTTGGTGGATTGGATGATTGCACTCTCCCACTGTAATTAGGAAGAAAATACACATATTGGCCATTTTTACACTTTATTCATTTTACACTGTCAGGGACCTCAGTAGCGTGTGGAAGATCCATACGCAGCCACAACGGCTTGGCACCTCCTCATGCTGGTCACCAGTGGGATGGGATCCCACTCCTCAACCAGGAAGTCAGCCAACATGTATGAATACCAACAGAAGAATGGGCCGCTACCCACAAAGTTAGCTGTGTTGTTTATTCCACGAATGCACGATACTTACAAGTTGTACCTTGTTGTAAAGGTGACTAATCAGGCTTTCCAACTATATTAAATACAATTGGTATTATTGAAGGGGAGGAAGAATAGACCGAAATAACGTTCCCAAACTATTTTTGAGGAGTCTATATATATAGAATGACATATTGTAATGACAAAATGTAGTATTTTAAAGTATTAAACACTATGAAGAAAATATTTTGTAAATGAAGATAATGTAATTTCAATGTGTATAGTGTGAAATCTAGTGCTTGTAAAATTAATTAAATGATTAATTAAATCCATCCATTAAATGATTTATTAAACTTAGCAATAAGAAATGTAATTGTCAAATGAATCCAGTAAAATATCAGATAAAAACGGCATACCAATGGAGTGAAGAATAAATTAGGAAGACATTAATAGACTGTTTAACATCTGAGGATCGGCTACTTTCTTTCATTTGCTCTTGATGCTTGACCTCAAATTCCACTCTTCAGGTAGGGCTTCACGGTCATGAGTGTCGTCACCAGGTGGTTTGGGGATTTGATTTGAACATCTCATAATCTTCTCTTCTGAAGAAAGCCAGTTCTGTTTCATTTGCTGTAACACATGTCTGAAACATTCATTACAACATTCATAACATTCCGATACACAGATGCACATGGAACGTTGACTGAATTGTTTGGCTACCTTTAGTTTAAACATGTCAAGGGTTTGTGTGAAGAAAAGAATACCTGTTCATTTACCAATTCCAGAAGCTCTAAGTGATATTCCTTCTTGCAAAATCAGCTTGTCATCATCTTCTAAACTCATCACCAACTCATTTGTCTAAAAGCAAAATATGCAATCCAATGTGCATTTCCAATTTTCCTCAAGATTGTAGTGTGTGCTTTAGCCAATTCAGAGGTCTGTCTATGAGCCATGGTTGCCAACCCGGATCACTGGTTACTAGGGGTGTAACGATACACTCAGGTCACGGTTTGATAAGTATCACGATACTGGGTTCATAATACGGTACGTATCACAATAAATAAAATAAAAATATGAATTAAAAAAAATAGCTGACGTAGGTGCAGAGTAGGTTGTGTGTTGGTAGCGCAATCAATAGGATAAAACAGACGTCTTATCGTAAAAAACTGGCATAACTCTACAATATATATTGTACCACTAAGGGGAGCTGAAACTGATGGTCCAAACCTGTTTTTCAGTTGTCCGTTGTGTGGTCCGAAGTTAGTGAGTGGTCTGAGTGGTTTTTGTGATCCCTTTTCTAACTGTGTTTGCGACACTGTTAGCCAAATAAATGTCAGCGATCATAATCTTTTTTTCTATTAAGGAAATGTATGTGAAAAATTATGAGGAAGTGATTAGATGGTTACATGAAAGATTGGTTTAGAGTAGGGATGTGAACAATGTGTCGACTCAACGGTCGATTCTCGACTCGTGCTCTAAACGACTCTAAAAATAGAAATCGATAAATCGTTTTTCAAAATAAATTTTTTTTTACTTATTTTTATGTTTACATTTTTTACATAGCCTACAAACTTCTTCAATGTCCTTTAAAAACAGTGTAACCCATTTCTGTTTTCAAAATAACCTATTAAAAATGATCAAAATACAATAAATCCTTGTCTTTTTTTTCAAATGGGAGAGCGGTGTAGCAGAAGTGACTGCTACTGCTAGCTTTTTGCACACGTTACACTAACGGTCACTTCTGCTACACCGCTACGTCTCCCAAGAGCGATCTCTTCTTCTGTCCTTTCATGACAATGGCATCTTCACTTAAAAGTCCGGTGTGGGATAGTTTCCTAAAGATTGATGACAGAACAGTTCAGTGTAAAATATGTCTCATCAAGTTTGCTTACCATTCGTCCACAACCGTGATGTTGAATCACCTGTCAAAGAGGCATCCCAAGCCTTCCAGCCGGCAAGGCAGCATCGCGGACTTTACGGTGAGATCCGGTCACTGTGATAGCCGCCGGGCTGAAAGAATCAGCGAGTTGACAGCTAAGATGATAGCCGGAGATATGCTGCCCATGAGCGTAGTAGAGGGGACGGGATTCCGCGATCTGATTGCATTTCTCGAGCCAGCCTACACAGTGCCATGTCGCCAAACGATGACTGTGAGGCTGGAGAAAATGTATCGTGAAGCAGCAGCCTCCCTCCGCGCGATCCTGTCCTCAGCCGATAAAGTGGCGATCACCACTGATGCCTGGACAGCTTTGACGACTGAGTCATACGTGACGGTAACCGTTCACTTTTTCACCGACTGGGTTCTGCAGAGTGCGATCCTCCAGACCCGCTCAATGCCAGAGAGGCACACTGCTGAGAACATGGCTCACGTCCTGCAAGCCGCCGTTGACAACTGGGGCATAGCCGGTAAAGTGGCAGCCTGCGTGCACGACAACGCGTCCAACATTCTGCTGGCAAACTCCCGTTATCTGGAGTGGGAATCACACAGATGCTTTGCCCACACGCTGCAGCTGGCAATCAACGACGGCTTCAAATTGGGATCTGTTAGTACCGTTGTCGGGGGTGCAAGTCGCCTTGTGTCCCATTTTCACCACAGCACAGTGGCAACCGAAGCTTTAAAGGGAAAGCAGGCCGAACAAAATCTGCCCCCGCACCGCCTGATCCAGCACGTAAAAACGAGGTGGAATTCCATCTATGACATGTTCGACCGCCTACTGGAGCAGCGCTGGGCTGTAGCAGCAGTCTTATCCGACCGGGACTTCACCAAGTTGTCAGATGCGCGTACCCTCGAGCTGGCAGACGCAAGCTGGCACGTCATGGAAGAACTGTTGCCTGTGCTGAAGTCACTTAAATGTGCCACAACTGCCCTGTGCGGGGAAACAGAGCTGTCCATTTCCATGGTGCACCCAATTACAGCCACTTTGCTCTCCCGTTACCTGAGGCCGACAGAAGGCGAGTCACCAAAAGTGAGGGAATTCAAAGGGAAGGTAGCAGAGTCTCTCTCCTCTCGCATAGAGCCTGACAACACGGACACAGCGCAGAAAGCGGCCTTGGTCGCATCGTTCTTGGATCCACGAAACAAAAACCTCCGGTTTACAACCGACGAAGTCAGAGCAGCTGTCCACACAAAAGTTGGCGATATGCTGTCCAATCTCCCGGCCCCACCAGCAGATCATCAGGAGGAGCAGGCTGTCGCACCGATCCCCGAAAAAAGAGCCAAACATGCTGATGCCATGCTGGCCTTTTTCGGAGACGAGTACTTCACCGAGGAGCCAGCTACAACTGCTCGGTCAGAATTGGAGCGATACCTGTGCGAAGATAGCATCTCCCCCACACAAGACCCTGCTCTCTGGTGGAAACTTCACGAGAGCAAGTACAAGAGGCTGCCCCGCTTGGCAAAGCACTACCTCTGCATCCCTGCCACATCCGTGCCTGCAGAGAGGGTTTTCTCCGCTGCGGGCTTGATCGTCAACAGGCTACGCTCTCGCCTCCTCCCATCTCACGTGGACATGTTAATCTTTCTAAATAAGAACAAGTCCATTGTTAAATAGAAATGTTAGGCTATGATTTTTCACTCGCTGCTATGCATTTTTTCTTTTGTTAGCCAATATGTTTTAGGCTTTAGCCCAGCCTACATTGGAATAGCAGACCGGAGTTATTTTAGCCTATAGGCCTTTTTCTTAAAGTTTTCAAATCCCAGTTTGTGATATTATAGTTAAATGTGATGTGCTATGTGCCAATTTGGCTTTCGCCTAATGTTTGTATAATTAATTCGGCGCCATGCCAATTTATCAAAAGGTTTTCGTATCAGAATTTCGTTGTAATTGAAATATGACGGGTGGGCCAACTGGGCCGCTCTCTTAAAGGAATGCGCAGATCATTTGAACTCTTCAACTGCTGCAGCCGCGGCCCGAAAAAAGAGAAGAAATCGATCGATTTTTCGATTTATGCCTCCGACACGTCGACTCACAGTAAACGAGTCGTTTAACATCCCTAGTTTAGAGTGATCGTGGAAGGTTATGAAATGAAACAAAAGAACGTTTTATGGATGAGAAGAGATGATTGGTTAAAACACTGATGTTCTGAAAAGGGAAGAATTAATATACTTTGATATGTATATGGGCTAACATTTTAAGTCAAAATTGTAAAATCTAGGGTTTTTAAGAGTTTTGATAAAGATATTAGATGCAATTTGGTTAAAAATGAGAAAGAGAAAATAACTAAATATACTTTAATTTGGAGTTTGATTGTCATTTTGATTTTCAGTTTCGTTTGCGAGTTTTATCAGAGCCTGGCACAATGTTTGGGATAAACAGTTAGGCTGTGATACCATTGTATTACTAAATGGTATTAGTGCATAAAGAGGGTTATTATAAATATCAGTTCTGAAATAATTTGGAAAGACTCATCAAGTCTGATAAATTGTGGTCATGATGGTTTCAGCTAATTAGCTAGTTTTGAACTGCAGCAAAACAAGTTAAGAAGTTCTACCTATCTGACCTTTATAGAACATTTAGTTGGGAAAATTGTTTGGTTAATGGCTAAATTGAAAACATAATTTGCTCTATATTTCATTTAAATATCTATTGCTTTAGATTATGCATATTCTTATTGTTGCACTGCACAGGCCTATTGAAGTTGTGTGTGGTTATACCTAGTTGTAAATTGATCTATATTTATGCATAGCATGTGACTAGCTATTTTTATTTAACTTTCTAGAAATATGCACCAGTGATCCATATTGGCCTTGTGGTATCTCCCCTTCTCTTGCCTTCGGTCATATGTTCATATGTCATCTTATATTCAGGTCTTACATCTTATATTCTGTTGTCGATTTGGCATAGTTTGTATTATTATTATTATTTATTGGTGAACCAAACTGGCTGGTTTCTTCGAAATTCTGAAACAAAATACATGTTTTTGCACACAATGTATGCAAACTCTTTCAAAACTCTTTTTCAGAAAAATACATTGTGAAATACTTATTCAATAGGTAAAAAAACACAACACCATGTACATTTGAAGTTAGTCTTACATTAAAGGGGTGATGGACTGGGTTTTTTGAGTATTTTACACTGTTCCTTAAGGTCTCCGAATAGTGTATGTAACATTGGTTTGGCTGAAAATGGCCCGGGTGCTGTTCTATGCCCTCTTTTACATCCAGCATTTTTTTCCTGGTAAAGAACGCTAGCTTTTTGCCTTATATCATTGTTATTTAGATGAGCTGTGCGCTGATTGGTTGGTTTACAACGAGCGAAGCTGCGGAGCAAAGACGGACAACAGCACTCACTGAAACAAGAAGGTGGCGATTTGAAATAAAAACGTACAAATAAATCTATTGTGTCTACACAACACTGTTTTCAACAGATTGACTAGATATAATTTGAAATGATTACGGTAGTTTCCATGTCTGTTGTCGAAGCAAACAGAATCGCCTTAACGTTAGCACTACAGCTTAGCAAACAAACTATCGTGATTCAACACAGCTTCAGTTAGCTCTAGCTATCTTACTGAAAAATAGATCTGGACAAATATGCATCTGAATTGTAGATTTACATAACAACACGGGTTATTTATTTGAATGAAACATAGTCAGGAACATGAAATAACGTAAATCCCATTGCCAATAAACTAGGCTAAATCATAACACATTCATGCTCTTGCGTTAGCAAGCTAAACTGGTTTACATGCCTACAGTATAGGTGTTTTCGCTATCTAGTTAGCTGTTCTTACATTCCTTGCAAATCACCGATGAAAAACAGATGAGCTTGAGTCTAGTTAACATTGACTAGACGGTTATGGCTGATGTTTGTTTATACCGTAGCATAGAAGATCTCTGTGCAGTTGCGCGAACCAGTTCACCAAGGACGGTTTTAAAAACCTGGGAATATGTAAAGCAGGATTTGCTATGAAGCTCAGTGTTTCCCCTACCATTATATTGGGGGGGGCGCCCAGCGGTTTATCCAGAGAGATCACACTGAACTGGGCTTTTGTAATGTAGGACTACATTAATTTCAATCACACACAATATTAAATGTTGCAGCATGTATGTAGCTAGACAATGCATGCTTCATGTGCAACTCACCCCCAGAATGTTTTCTCATATGCAGAAACGTAGCTTTAATAAATAAAATACTGAATTTGGAATATAATTTAGTCTTTCATTCTTTACTATAAACATGTAGGCTACAAAGGCAATTAATTGGTGATGTAGCCTAATAATTTTGTAATAAAAGTGTTAAATGTCATCAAAAGGAAAAGCGACTCTTATAAGAGTTTCATTTCCAAAGACATCACAGAATATTACAGTTCTTCCTTAGCAAACCTATCCCGAATTTCCCCATTTTGGGACGAATATAGGCTATCTTGTCTTATAATTGAGAAATACATCAGAATCTGCCTGTGAAAGCAACTACAGCAATTGCATAGTAATAGGCTATATATTGCATTTCTACACACTGTAAAAAATAAGACTTGAAATTGTTGAACTTGAGATTGTTCACCTTAATGTTATTTTTGAGTAAGTTGAACAAAATATTTTAATTTGCCATATCAACTAGATAAAATTGGTTGTTCTAAATAGCTTTACTGATTTTTGTGTGAAAGGGCTTACTACAATGTTCAAGTTAGGAAAGCATTGGTTAACAGTCGGACCCAACGACGTGCGCATGTCCGACTCGCTTAAGCAGGGGTTTTAAAAATTCCAAGAGACTGCGTTTCACGCGTCGTCTTTCACGCCACGGCTTAATTCAAAGGTGAGTATTTTCTTTACAGAAATAGTTTTAAGTAAATGTATTTGCAGAAATTGAATGGGGCATGTTATTACTTAAAGGTTTGAAATGTAGGCTATTTAGCATGATTATTTGCCATCAGATTCACTTTGTTTGTGTTAGGATTTCGCTAGCTAGCTACATAGCTCTAGCTCTAGAGGTAAAATAACAAACGTTAAGCCTCCAGAAAGTTATGTTGAAATGCATATATCAAAGTTTAGCGTCTCACAAATCACCCATAAAAGTATCAGTGAACATGAACGTTCAGAACTGTTAGAAAAACTTGTTCCAAAATAGCTTAGCCCTCATTTTTCTAAACCTTTGTAGCTAGCGCGTGGCTGATCAGACGGTCGGCCACACGGAATGCACAAGGCTTATATCTATATAAAACTGCGTTGTCGCTCTTTAGTAAGGACTTTATAATGTTTGAGCCGTCTAATTCAAAATCAACTTAATTAATTGAGTTACAAAATGCTTCTATATACTATTATAGTTAGAATAGTTAGCATAACATTAGCTAACACATGCCAAGTTGGCCGATGCTCCTCACAATGCTAGCTCTGCTTAGCTAATTTAGCTAGTGCCATATTGTTTTAATCTAGCTAGGTAATGCAAAAGGCTACATAGAGGCAAGCTTAGCTCGAATTGTTCAAGTAATTGGTTTGCCTCTTGCTCCTTTACAGTTTCATGCAGTGCTAATTCGTCGCATCCAGTCGAGAAGTTGTTCAAAGACACCCCAGACTGTTAGCACGTGTCCCTGGGAAATGAGGGTAATGAATGACTGTTTATAACAGTGACAATAATTGTATGAGCCATGGCAACCCTAAAGGCTGTTTTGAAGAAAATGCATGACTTGAAACTTTTGCATCACCAGATGTAGGTGTCAACTCTGGTGTGGTGGAGGAGAACCCATGGGGGTCCAGGAAAACAGCTGGCAGCCAGGCAAGTGCAAATATAAGACCCTCAAAAAAAGCTTTTCAATAGCATTGTCAACTCATTGTAAGGCATACCTAAGTTGTTCTGATCGTGGTGGGGGGGGATACATATTTGTCAAAACAACAAATGTTGTCATACTAATGCTTTGTATACAACAATTCAAGGAAAACAAATATTTACAGCAATATTACAGCTAATCTAGAAGAACCACAGTGTATGCCAATAATGCAAACTCTTGTTAAAGGGGTCACTGACTGCAAAACCGTTTTTTACCTTGTCATAGTCGAAAAATGACAGTTTGGTGTGTAATGTAAACCTCAAAGTCCATTGAAACCTCTTTCCTATCAAAATTTCACTTCTCACTACTGTTTTGAAACTGCAACTGGGAAACGCTGTAGGGCTGTTTTGGCAGGCCCTTTGTCACTGGTCACTCAGACACTCGTCTGGGACAGTCGTTGATTTACATGAATGCTAAAATGACAATCACAGCTTAATGACACACCTCTGGAGAGGTGGTCTTAACAATTGAAGAGGAAGATGAACAGAGGAAGACTCTGAAATTATCATTAAAAGTTGTGTTCTTGCGAAATATAGTTCTAAACAGCTTTTAATGTCATGTTTGATATGATTTTGTTTCTTATTTTATGTATTACATTCTAGTCATCATTTTGATACTGTAACATGTACATTTACAGGGTCTACAGAGTTTGGGCTTGCAGAAGACCAACATGTGTTTAACATATTCCCTTGTCTAGCAAGGATACCACTTGGTCTACTGCAGCCTTGATTAACGATCCAATTTGAATTTGTATGCGTCAGACAACTTTTCTGTCACATGGGCGGTGTCCCATTTTATCCAGGTTAGGGTGAATATAGGGAGAAGTTTTTCCCAAATACTTTGAGTTCTGTTTCGGATACAGCTCCCGTGCGCTAGGCACGTAGTCTTGACATGTTGGAGTTCTGTTTCGGATACAGCTCCCGTGCGCTAGGCACGTAGTCTTGTCATGTTGGAGTTCTGTTTCGGATACAGCTCCCGTGCGCTAGGCACGTAGTCTTGACACGTTGGAGTTCTGTTTCGGATACAGCTCCCGTGCGCTAGGCACGTAGTCTTGTCATGTTTGAGTTTTTTGTTTACTATACAGCTCCGGTGCATTTAGGCATCTAGTCTTCATTGTGAATACCTTTTGTTTAACCATTGCTCTGAAGGTATGTTTGTATTTGATGATATTGTATCATCATTGTATTGATTATCTTGCTATTTAGATAATAAACGATTATTGCACATTTAAACGTTGCTTGTTCTCCTTGAAATCTGAATCTATCACGCTACGGCAGTGAAAACCTTGATCTAGCCGGGTGGATACGGCTATTAACTACTTATAAACAGGGACTCTTGGCGTACGTTTTAACTTAAGGCCTCTGAGTCACTTTACAGTGTCGATTTACATGCTAGGTCCTTGGTTAAATTCCATATTATAGCAGAGATAAACGGCTGTTTAGTGAACACACATACTTTAGGGTCGATGCTCTGATCCAGCAGACGATGTTTACCTACGTCAGAGTTTCATGTCATTAACTGTTTGGCGCTCAGGGTTACAGGTAACGTACTTGTGCACATTCTTAAAATTGGAGTCAGATATTAACGAGTCATTATTGCTTTATTGTCAGGGCCAACAGACAGGACCTGTAGCGGAGACTGGCAGAAGATTTTAATTCACTGTTTGGCACTTTGTTTGAAATAAAATGACTGAACGTTACAAGGAAATGCTGCCTCCTTTATGATTAGCTTGAGTTAGGCTACACATCACACAAATATAGTCCTAAAGTTGGCTACCATGTAGGCTAGCCTATTAAATACAAGAACAAGAAGCATTTTGGGCAAATGAGGTCTGCATATGAACCGCCCCAATATAAGCAGTAGCCTAGAAATGAGAAATATAGGTTACTTAATTAATGTTGCAGTTACAGACTGGCAACGTCAGTAAATTACGTTGCTAGGAGGTCGCGGTTACAGACTGGCAACGTCGGGAAATTACGTTGCTAGGAGGTCGCGGTTACAGACTGGCCACGTCGGGAAATGACGTTGCGACGACGTCGCGGTTACGGACTGGCAATGTCACAAAATTGCCTTGCCGTTACCTCAGGGCGTCTTTTACTTCTCACGTTGCCGCAACCTCGCCAAAAGACGTTGCGGTAACGAATGTTTGGTCAGCGAATGACGTTGCGGCAACGGAAGGGCAACGTAACTGTGTTAGCTGGGTAGCATACAGTTAACTCACGAGGTTCACTGGTAACTAGAGAGCATACAACTTCTGGGGAAATTGTGAGGGTGTGCCTGCTTGCGTCTGTTGCAGGTGGGTCCGTCCCCTTAAGTTTTTCCATTCTAGTGATATTTTCAAGCATTTAGCTTAGCTACTCATATTGCATAATTCATTAAGAACCCCCTTTGAAACAAGAGAACCCCCTTTGAAACAAGCCATTTGAAACAAGCGAACCCCCTTTGAAACAAGATACTGTAACAACGTTGTCACTGGCAATATTTCAGATGGAATCGCGATTCAAACAGTACCGTCTGGTAACTGAAAATATGGCCCCCAAAACGTAAATAAGTAACATTAATTTAGGGGGAAATGGCTAATTCAAAAGAAGTTTGCTAGAGGCAAGCTGGCTGCTGATTGTTTGAAAGCGCCGAAAATGAGGACACTACACACTGCCAGTGGGCGACCGAGTCTGACTCTGAGGCTAACGTCAAAACAAGATGCGGTCTCACTCAAATTCCAAGTTTCACACAAATCACAAAAATATGCTGACCCGCTGGCTGTCTTTGCAATAATCGCCATATCTTAAGCTAAAGAATTTGAGTGAGACCGCGTCCCATAGATATAGATATCTATGGTGTGTACTGTCTTCGATGCCACAGCTAAACCATATGTCAAAAGAAACATTCTCATTTCCGGCGCTAATGTCAAACTTGTGTAGCTACGTTTAGGGGGGCATATTTTTGTATCCACCACCTGGCTGTCTTCACAATAGTCATATCGTCATAACATTGCCCCCCTTCTGTTTTTTGGTTTAGAATTGACCGAACAATCAAATTACGAAAATACTGACGCTTTCTAGCATGGCTGCCGCCTAAGACTAGGCGGTCTCACGGGCGACCGCACTCGCTCAAATTGCAAAGACTTTCACGACCTAAATCAAAAATCCGAGATATCAGTTCCACTCAAGATCGCTTTCTCAACAAAGCCAAATGGTTGGGATTTTTTTGGGGGGGGTATTTTTCACTCATAATCTAAACTCCAATTTGCGTGCTATTACGAAAATACCACTATGACACTTTCTAGCATGGCTGCCGCCTAAGACTAGACTGACAAAGACTTTCACATCCTAAAGGCTAAATAAAAAATCCGAGATTTCAGTTCCTCTCGAAATGGCTTTCTCAACAAAACCCAACGGTTGGGATTTTTTGGTGGGTGGTGTGAAGGAATGATAGCATACTGCTGATCAATGCTGCTATACCAATCACTAAAGGTCACGCTGAAATGTAACTTTGGTGTGTGGACAAGAATGCAGAGGTCAGGCAAACTGACTTGGGAGGCAAGTTCGTGACGCTCAGGGACTGGTGTGAGCACAATGGGGCTAGTCAGCTCATGGGAGTAAAAGTGTCAACTTGGGAGATGAGGTGATGCTGGGAACGTAACTCTTTTCTGCTTCAGGACGAGTCAGACCGGCCGGTCTGACTACCTATGGATATACAACCCCTTTCCCCTTGGAGACCTTGCCCCATCTGCCCCTTTACATCATCAGACCTAGGAGTGGTCTTACCCCCTCCCCTTTCCCCTTGGACACCTTGCCCCATCTGCCCCTTTACATCATCAGACCTAGGAGTGGTCTTACCCCCTCCCCTTTCCCCTTGGACACCTTGCCCCATCTGCCCCTTTACATTATCAGACCTAGGAGTGGTCTTACCCCCTCCCCTTCCCCTTGAAGACCCTACCCCGTATATCATCAGGACCTTGGGATGACCTGCTCTCTACCCTGGAGAACTCCCCCACCCCTTGATTACATCAGACCTGTGGGTCTTGTCCACCCCCCTCCCTGAACAACACCAGACCTGTGGGTCTTCTCTGCCCCCTCCCTCTCCTAACATTACCAGGTCTGTGGACTGCCCACCTTGTGCCACCATGAACACCCTGGACATTTAATTGGATAACCACATTCCCACCCCGTCTTCTGACCAATCGCCTGTCACAGACCTCCCTCTCTGGGGGGTACAAGACCTGTCTCCCAAGGGCAGGGAGACAGAACTTGGTGTGGGCAGAACTCTCTCTGATCTCTGTCACGACCACTTTCTCAACGAAGGCCTTCGTTTGTTCTATCTCTGAGACTGTTTCTGTGGGACTGCTGTTGCATCATCTGACTGATTCATTGTACTAGATCTACGAACATCTTGGTGTGTTGTTTTCATTGTGTATCTTGTGATTGCATCATTACTTACATTAAACTACAAATAACTTGATATTTAATTAATAACCGATATTTAACCTTGTTTTATTCTCCTCTCCACCACCCAGTTACACTATCCTTAACAGTGGTCTTTTTCAGTCATAATCCTAAACTCCATTTTGCGTGCTAGAACATCTCTATCACTATGTATCCATGCGTCGTTGCTAGAGTGTTCTGACGCAGTGAAGTAGTACCCTTTGCCGACAAAAGACACTTTTTGCCACAAAAACGTTGTATCCTCCTAAACTGTGCAACAGAACTTAAATTATGATACAAGCAACTCAATCGCTACCAAGACAGAACTTTTGACCGGGTCGTTCTCTATGTAGTCCAAATATTGACCGATCCTTAGGGGTGGGAAAATAAACAATAAAAATATATATGTGAGATAACAAAGGTTGGCTCTGCCGAAGGCTAGAGCACACCCAATAAAATAAAGGTTCTTAAAAACTACAATAACTTAACTGAACACGGAAATATTAACTACTTACTAACCGAGAGTGAGGTCATGCCGGGAAATATCAAACTGAGACTTGAACGTATCGACCGAGCGATAGCGAGGTTGATACGGCAAAGCCGAGGTTTGATATTTCCCGGCTTGACCGAACGGTCGAGGTTAGTAAGTGTTTATTATATGCCATTTTTATCTCTTTTCATTTTGTAAATTGTAGGCTAACTGTAGCTAGCTAGCTAGGCTAGCTCTCAGGTCTTCTCACGGTGTGTTTCAGGTGTTGTCTAGCAACCAATTACTGTTGATAGAAAGCGGACAGTACGGTTCTGCTAAAATGTCTTTAATTCCAACACAAATAACGACTCTTTTAGAAAGTTAACAATTTCTTCGTCGGTGTTGATGTCTTCAGTATCGTCTGGATAGTAAAACTCAGTTGACTTCGATATCGCTCATTTTGAAGATGACGTCAGAGGAGGGCAATAACAATACTTATCGGACCGCTGGTCAATACGGGTCTGGCATGACTACCCATTAGCCAATCAGAAGGCTCGTACTGTCGTTGCCATATAATAATACACGTTTAGCCATCATAGGCATTTCATTTCATTTATCCTAACCCTGTGCAATTCTGAGCTTCCATTTACTACCCATCCACTCAAAATATAGTTCCTTAACGATATTTGATTGTTAACAAACCCACATTTTGGTAAGATATTCGGACACATTTAACAATCGTATTCACCGAAACAGAAAGCAACTGGCATGATAATTTAACCATGTTAGACCTCGCTATCTACTGGACACAACACATAATTACAGGTTTTAAGTAACATTCTCTATAACTTTGCTTGTATTTTGTTGTACACTACTTTTATTAATGTAATGTATTTTTGACAAACTTAATTGCTTTTTTTCTACACTGCAATCTTGAATTAGTTTGAACCTTTTGTTGAACAACAACTTTTATTTCATTGCCTATACTGTGGGGAATATTGATCGCTTTTGATGGGCTCTACTGGACAAACGGTTTTAAAAATCGAAATTCTGTTGATTTATGTAAGGCTTATTCTGAAGATGATCTGTGCCATTGTTGCAGAAGATTGGACAGAAATTGTAGGAGGAGTAACGAAAAAAAGTGTTTCCTTAAAATTCAAAATGGTTACCGCATCAATTCGGCTGGTATCACAAGTTAACATGTATAATACATGGGATCTCCTAAGATATCACTAGACAAAGGAATCACTTAATGACAACAACAAATCTACAGATATTGGCCAAAACGCATTTTTGATTCCTGTGGCCCCTCCCAGAGGTCACATATGTTTTAACCTTTTGCTGAACAACAACTTTTATTTCATAGCCTATACTGTGGGAAATATACTTTGTTACCCACCTGGCTACAGACAGAGAGAAATACATATCTACAAACCACGCTGAGCAACTGGCCTGGACCAGGAATACCACATGAAAATGATCTGGACAACTAGAATCAGCTCCCCTAAAGGTAGTACCAGTGGTCCGTGTTAGTGACAATGGCCCATGAATAGCCCACTGAACAGGCTACAACCGCTGCTTGTGTGGGGCTTGTCTAAAAAATGAAGGACATGAATAACAATATAGAATAAAAACAGAAGATGCATTTAGATGGTGAAAGTTCTCATCTTTGTTAGATAATCTATTTAGCCTACCTTTGCTCCAAAAGCTTGGTGAATGATCTTCATTGTGTCTGCAAAAGGAGGCAAGAATAACTCCATCTGTTTATTTATTTTTCCAAAAAGGTTTTTAAAATGTGGTGCTTCAGAATAACCAGAAAAGCATGCTGATTGGCATGCTGTGAATGCCACTGGATCTAAGTCAACATTATATTGTGTCTATCATTCTACATCTAATAGGATTCCATTTAAGACATATAGGCCTACATTTTACATGAGATTTAGCAACTCTGGTACTACAGTTGTGGCAATAACACTGACCAAGTTAGCTAAATTAGTCAATTACATTCCATAATTTACCATAACCGAACTTCTTGAAGGGGGGTGGTAAACCTGCCCTCGCAGCAATATCTGGAATGAGCAAATAGCTGGTCTTAAGACGTGCATGTCATTTTACAAAATTACCGTACCAATTAGCAAATTCTTACTTACCATGTTTCACAAGTTGCATAAAATCTTCTACCATTTGATCAAGGTTAACCCAAGAAAATGCGACTGTCTTGAAATTACGGTGCTCAAAAGACCTTACTAAACGTACAGTGACAACAACCTTATTTGACATGTCAGCTTGATCTCATTAATCCTGAAAACAAAACATTTATGTTCCATACCACACGGTCAAAGCATGACACTTGATTTATACAGAACAATTTTTGAATGATTATGTTATCCTATATAAGGTAGCTTGCCTATCTGTAATAAACATGGGGCATCTGACTGGCTGCACGTGTTCTACTAGCTGGCTAACGTCATCACAATGCGAACATGTTCATTTAAAGGGGCCATTTTCAAAAGAATCTACACAAGATGGTCAATTTCATCCGCAGTCACAAGAAAACTACATCTGTTAATAGACCTAAAAATAAACAGATCAAATGTATTTGAAGACCAGGGGGGGTGTTCCATCAACGTATAATAGTAGGGATGGGACGTATGGCACTGACGCATCGATGCTTGTGTCGCAAAACCAATACGCACAGTTTCGAAAAAGTGGTTTGAAGCTTGTATCAAATTACGAAACCACGTGATAGATGACGTTCAATGCTTCAAACGTCACGAACTGGTTCGAAGTTTTGCCGCTCTTCTAAACCCGTGCCATACAAGGAACGAAGCCACGGCTTCTTGTTAAAAACAAATCACACATTGCCAGAGAAGCAGCACCAGGCAGGTGCTCGTTCGAGTTTCTTCCATCGGTCATTATTATTTAGTCAAATTCGTATTGTAATAATTATAAATCCGTGCACTTGAGTCTTTTATTGAAATGAAAAGTAAAATGATAGGACCTGGGGCCTGTACTACGAAGCAAGATTTGGCGTTAGCGAGGTAACTTCAGGTTCAACCCCGGGTTTTCTGTACTACGAAGGTGGATCACTTGTTATCGGGGTAGATCGCCATGGTAACATATGCTGAACGGCTAACCTGGGGCCTGTACTACGAAGCAAGATTTGGCGTTAGCGAGGTAACTTCAGGTTCAACCCCGGGTTTTCTGTACTACGAAGGTGGATCACTTGTTATCGGGGTAGATCGCCATGGTAACATATGCTGAACTGCTAACCTGGTCGGGAGCAGGTTATAGTTGGAGATCAGAGATCAACCGGTATAAAAGCCCCGCCCACTAACTCATTTTCGAGGATAATGGCGTTACCGTTCATAGAAGATGTGGAGCTTGGTGCGCGGATATTGAGAGGTGCGCTCAGAACAGCCAGAACATCAGAATCAGAAAGGGTTTTAATCGCCATGAAAGTTTGCACAGACAAGCAATTTGCTTTGGCAGGAAGGTGCGTCGTTAAACATATAGGAATCCTAAAAAAATAATATGATATCTAACTATAGGAAAAGTAGCCTACATAGACTAGCAATGCTTAGAATGTGCATATGCAATGCGTTGCGTTATTTCGCTACGGGTACTTTTATGTAGTGTCATGTTGATATGTTATTCCTATTCAATGGGGTGTCTCCCCTTAACCCCTTCTGCTGTCCTTGGGTTGCTTTGACCCACTTTCTAATTATTTCCATATCAAAATGTTGGGTTTCTTTCAACCAAAACATTTCAAACCAAAAAGAACAATGTGTATACGTAGCCTACAATGATCATTTCACTACCCACAAAAGACACAACAAAAAAGCCACAAAAAGGTATAAAAACACCAAAACGTAGAAAAAAGTTTAACAAATACATCCTCATGTGTTCTCCCTTTCCTAGGAACACAGAAATATAATGTCAGTGTAACTAAGTTTAGTGTCATTCAGTCATGTACTATATCTTCTCATATTCCAGTTTTCTATCTCCAACCTTGTTTTTTTAATTAAAAGCCTCTTATACTCTATATCAAGCTCCAGGGTTCTTTTATACAGGGCCCTCACATTGTCTGCTCCAACCTGAAACAAATAAAGAACATTGTCCCTTTGTAAGGCACACTTGGAGAAAGTTGAAGGTGTCCATTTGACTATTGTGTTTCAAGGTTCATTGCTTATACCTTGTGTCTTTGTCTTGGCCTTGAAGTGGAGGCCCTATGCTCAGGGGGAGGAACAAGTTCCTCTTCCTGCTGAGTTTAACACCATAGCAATTTAATCAATTGATTTATATTTGAAATGAGCACTTCAAGGACTTATGTCTCATGTTATGTTCAGACCACCACCATTAGTAAGTCATTACAGACACTTCAATCACAGCCACACGTTCACACACTCTCACCATCTATGTTGCAAGTGGTAAAACAAAATCAAAAGTGTACCCCCAAAATGCTCTCTGAGCAGGCAGGCACAGTTTCCTGATCATCTAGGACCTCCACTCCTCCCAGAAAGTAAATGGCATATTTGATCAATATTCAACAACCACATATGGCATACGTACTGGCGTATGACTATTAGTTTCATGGTTACCTCTGTATGGCACAGTGGGACGACAGTGGATGGTGGCAGCAACACCACTATATTTCCTGTCACTGCAGAGGACAGTAATACATTCCACTTAGTATTGCTATAGTTTATTTACCCTTAGTATAGATGGTCCACATATTTACATTTAAGGTTCCTATGTGTTTATTGTATGCACCTTCCTGCCAAAGCAAATTCCTTGTCTGTGCAAACTTTCATGAATAAATCCCTTTCTGATTCTACATTTCACTTCTACAATATTTATAAATAATTGTTGAATGCACATGGTCACATAGATCACTTGAAACATACATATGCCTGGGTTTCCGAGCTGCTGCCACCAGTGTCTGAAGAAATGCCCCCTTCCACTCCTTCCATCATGGGGCGACCCTGATAGCTTGAGAGGGCCAGCTCCTCAGCAAGAGTGAAGTCCTGTGGAGGAGTTCATTGTTCTATGGGCCCTTTGTAGCTATACCAATATCCTACAAAAGGTAGGCTACTGGCAATTAAGCCAGTAAGTATTGCTTACTGCTACTTACTTATGTTTTTATTTTTTTATTTGCTCCCACGGTCGTTTGCCACTTCCAGGGTTGCAACTAAAATAATACAGCAACAAAAGTTTAACGTTATGGAATGCACACGTGTAATTATGGTCACATCTTGTGCCTGGGACAGTGATATCAATAAATCATGTAGGCTAGTTTACGCATTTACAGCGTCTGCTATTTTCTACCAGTTTAGCAGCAGCAAATTCGTTGATTTTTGCCTGTATTATATGTCTGTATTCCTGATATGTTCGTGTAACAATATTTCACGCAGGAGGAGTAGACAAAGTTTGTAAGTTTATTGTCCGGAATGTCCGCTCCTCTTCCGTGACATATGCGGCTCTTGTTTTGTCCGTGTTTGCGATTGGATATACGGTGCAAACACCGCCCCTTTATGTGAACGCGCACATCTCTAGATTAGAAAGATCTGGGTTGAGTTAGAGAGTTGATAACCGCCGTCGTGATACCATTTATCGTGATTGCGATTGCCCCCAGGGGCCTGTACTACGAAGCAAGATCAACATGCTCTGGATTACTCTCAGTTACCCCGCTACACAAAGCGAGACAATCGCAATCACGATAAACGGTATCACGACGACGGTTATCAACTCTTTAACTCAAACCAGATCTTTCTAATCTAGAGATGTGCGCGTTCACATAAAGGGGCGGTGTTTGCACCGTATATCCAATCGCAAACACGGACAAAACAAGAGCCGCATGTCACGGAAGAGGAGCGGACATTCCGGACAATAATCTTACAAACTTTGTCTACTCCTCCTGCGTGAAATATTGTTACACAAACATATCAGGAATACAGACATGATACAGGCAAAAATCAACGAATTCTCTGCTGCTAAATTGGTAGAAAATAGCAGACGCTGTAAATGCGTAAGGTACATGACTTATTGATATCACTGTCCCAGGCACAAGATGTGACCATAATTACACGTGTGCATTCCATAACGTTAAACTTTTGTTGCTGTATTATTTGAGTTGCAACCCTGAAAGTGGCAAACGATCGTGGGAGCAAATACAAAAATTAAATTAAAACAGAATTCAAAACGTTAAGTAGCAGTAGGCAATACTTACTGACTTAATTGCCAGTAGCCTACCTTTTGTAGGATATTGGTAGAGCTACAAAGGGCCCATAGAGCAATGAAATTGCTTGCAGCCAACAGGAAGAAAAATTAGTCAAAGACAACTGGGGGGGCCCTCCTCCACAGGACTTCACTCTTGCTGAGGAGCTGGCCCTCTCAAGATATCAGAGTCGCCCCATGATGGAAGGAGTGGAAGGGGGCATTTCTTCAGACACTGGTGGCAGCAGCTCGGAAACCCAGGCATATGTATGTTTCAAGTGATCTATGTGACCATGTTCATTCAACAATTATTTATAAATATTGAAGTGAAATGTAGAATCAGAAAGGGATTTATTCGCCATGAAAGTTTGCACAGACAAGGAATTTGCTTTGGCAGGAAGGTGCATACAATAAACACATAGGAACCTTAAATTTAAATATGTGGACTATACTAAGGGTACATAAACTAGCAATACTGAGTGGAATGTATTGTAGTGACAGGAAATATAGTGGTGTTGCTGCCACCACCCACTGTCGTCCCACTGTGCCATACTGTAATTTAAGTGTCTGTAATGACTTACTAATGGTGGTGGTCTGAACATGAGCCACAAGTCCTTAAAGTGCTCATTTCAAATATAAATCAATTGATTAAATTGCTATGGTGTTAAACTCAGCAGGAAGAGGAACTTCTTCCTCCCCCTGAGCATAGGGCCTCCACTTCAAGGCCAAGACAAAGACACAAGGTATAAGCAATGAACCTTGAAACACAGTAGTCAAATGGACACCTTCAACTTTCTCCAAGTGTGCCTTACAAAGGGACAATGTTCTTTATTTGTTTCAGGTTGGAGCAGACAATGTGAGGGCCCTGTATAACAGAACCCTGGAGCTCGATATAGAGTATAAGAAAAAAAAACAAGGCCGGAGATAGACAAACTGGAATGAATGACACTAAACTTAGTTACACTGACATTATATTTCTGTGTTCCTAGGAAAGGGAGAACACATGAGGATGTATTTGTTAAACTTTTTTCTACGTTTTGGTCTTTTTATACCTTTTTGTGGCTTTTTTGTTGTGTCTTTTGAGTCTTTTGTGGGGGTTTTCAACATTTCTTTCCTTCAATTACCTATTTATTATTTTTGAAAAATGCTATAAAAGAGAATAAAAGTAGTGAAATGATCATTGTACGTATACACATTGTTCTTTTTGGTTTGAAATGTTTTGGTTGAAAGAAACCCAACATTTTGATATGGAAATAATTAGAAAATGGGTCAAAGCAACCCAAGGACAGCAGAAGGGGTTTTAAGGGGAGACACGTACCCCATTGAATAGGAATAACATATCAACATGACACTACATAAAAGTAGGCTACCCTTAGCGAAATAACGCAACGCTGTGCATTGCATATGCAAATTCTAAGCATTGCTAGTCTATGTACTTTTAGTATAGTTAGATCTCATATTATTTTTTGGGGATTCCTATATGTTTAATGTATGCACCTTCCTGCCAAAGCAAATTGCTTGTCTGTGCAAACTTTCATGGCGATTAAAACCCTTTTTCATTCTGATGTTTTGGCTGTTCTGAGCGCACCTCTCAATATCCGCGCACCAAGCTCCACATCTTCTGTGAACGGTAACGCCATTATCCTCGAAAATGAGTTAGTGGGCGGGGCTTTTATACCGGTTGATCTCTGATCTCCAACTATAACCTGCTCCCGACCAGGGGCCTGTACTACGAATCAAGATCAACATGCTCTGGATTACTTTCAGTTACCCGGCTACACAAAGCGAGACAATCGCAATCACGATAAACGGTATCACGACGGCGGTTATCAACTCTCTAACTCAACCCAGATCTTTCTAATCTAGAGATGTGCGCGTTCACATAAAGGGGCGGTGTTTGCACCGTATATCCAATCGCAAACACGGACAAAACAAGAGCCGCATATGTCACGGAAGAGGAGCGGACATTCCGGACAATAATCGTACAAACTTTGTCTACTCCTCCTGCGTGAAATATTGTTACACAAACATATCAGGTATACAGACATATGATACAGGCAAAAATCAACGAATTCGCTGCTGCTAAACTGGTAGAAAATAGCAGACGCTGTAAATGCGTAAGCTACATGATTTATTGATATCACTGTCCCAGGCACAAAATGTGACCATAATTACACGTGTGCATTCCATAACGTTAAACGTTTGTTGCTGTATTATTTTAGTTGCAACCCTGGAAGTGGCAAACGATCGTGGGAGGAAATAAAACATTTATATAAAAACATAATTCAAAATGGTAAGTAGCAGTAGGCAATACTTACTGGCTTAATTGCCAGTACCTTTTGTAAGATATTGGTATAGCTACAAAGGGCCCATAGAACAATGAAATTGCTTGCAGCCAAGAGGAAGAAAAAATAGACAACTGGGGGGGGCCCTCCTCCACAGGACTTCACTCTTGCTGAGGAGCTGGCCCTCTCAAGCTATCAGGGTCGCCCCATGATGGAAGGAGTGGAAGGGGGCATTTCTTCAGACACTGGTGGCAGCAGCTCGGAAACCCAGGCATATGTATGTTTCAAGTGATCTATGTGACCATGTTCATTCAACAATTATTTATAAATATTGTAGAAGTGAAATGTAGAATGAGAATCAGAAAGGGATTTATTCGCCATGAAAGTTTGCACAGACAAGGAATTTGCTTTGGCAGGAAGGTGCATACAATAAACACATAGGAACCTTAAATGTAAATATGTGAACTATCTAAGGGTAAATAAACTAGCAATACTAAGTAGAATGTATTACTGTCCTCTGCAGTGACAGGAAATATAGTGGTGTTGCTGCCACCATCCACTGTCGTCCCACTGTGCCATACAGAGGTAACCATGAAACTAATAGTCATACGCCAGTACGTATGCCATATGTGGTTGTTGAATATTGATCAAATATGCCATTTACTTTCTCAAGTGGAGGTCCTAGATGATCAGGAAACTGTGCCTGCCTGCTCAGAGAGCATTTTGGGGGTACACTTTTTGTAATGACTTACTAATGGTGGTGGTCTGAACATAACATGAGACATAAGTCCTTAAAGTGCTCATTTCAAATATAAATCAATTGATTAAATTGCTATGGTGTTAAACTCAGCAGGAAGAGGAACTTGTTCCTCCCCCTGAGCATAGGGCCTCCACCTCAAGGCCAAGACAAAGACACAAGGTATAAGCATTGAACCTTGAAACACAGTAGTCAAATGGACACCTTCAACTTTCTCCAAGTGTGCCTTACAAAGGGACAATGTTCTTTATTTGTTTCAGGTTGGAGCAGACAATGTGAGGGCCCTGTATAAAAGAACCCTGGAGCTTGATATAGAGTATAAGAGGCTTTTAATTAAAAAAACAAGGCTGGAGATAGAAAACTGGAATATGAGAAGTTATAGTACATGACTGAATGACACTAAACTTAGTTACACTGACATTATATTTCTGTGTTCCTAGGAAAGGGAGAACACATGAGGATGTATTTGTTAAACTTTTTTCTACGTTTTGGTGTTTTTATACCAGCCACAGGTTTTTTTGTTGTGTCTTTTGAGTCTTTTGTGGGTAGTGAAATGATCATTGTAGGCTACGTATACACATTGTTCTTTTTGGTTTGAAATGTTTTGGTTGAAAGAAACCCAACATTTTGATATGGAAATAATTAGAAAGTGGGTCAAAGCAACCCAAGGACAGCAGAAGGGGAGACACGTACCCCATTGAATAGGAATAACATATCAACATGACACTACATAAAAGTACCCGTAGCGAAATAACGCAACGCTATGCATTGCATATGCACATTCTAAGCATTGTTAGTCTATGTACTTTTCCTATAGTTAGATCTCATATTATTTTTTTAGGATTCCTATATGTTTAACGACGCACCTTCCTGCCAAAGCAAATTGCTCGTCTGTGCAAACTTTCATGGCGATTAAAACCCCTTTCTGATTCTGATGTTCTGGCTGTTCTGAGCGCACCTGTCAATATCCGCGCACCAAGCTCCACATCTTCTATGAACGGTAACGCCATTATCCCTCAAGAATGTGTTAGTGGGCGGGGCTTTTATACCGGTTGATCTCTGATCTCCAACTATAACCTGCTCCCGACCAGGTTAGCCGTTCAGCATATGTTACCATGGCGATCTACCCTGATAACAAGTGATCCACCTTCGTAGTACAGAAAACCCTGGGTGAACCTGAAGTACCTCGCTAACGCCAAATCTGCTCGTAGTACAGGCCCCTGGTAGCCGTCAGCATAGTTACCATGGCGATCTACCCCGATAACAGTGATCCACCTCGTATACGAAAACCCTGGGTTGAACCTGAAGTTACCTCGCTAACGCCAAATCTTGCTTCGTAGTACAGGCCCCTGGTCTATACAGTGCCCAGAAAACAAATGTTGATGATTCGTCAACATTGTCAACACTGGTAATAATAATTAGAAATAATGAAGTCCCTCCATTTCACAATAGGCCTACATATCACAAACAGTGGCGGTGCGTCCATAGAGGGCGCAAGGGCGCCGCCCCTCCTAAAAAATGTTCTTAAAATAAAATAAAAAAAACGTTCAAAATTATGATATACCAAACTATTTAAACAAGAAATGCACTGTGTTAACGCGTTAAATGTGTGTGGGAGACCGTCAAGTCCCTGTCAACAACCACTTAAATGTGACCAAATATAATATATTGCCATTCGTTATCACTGAGATAAGCCACTCCCCCCTGGAGGGGCGCCGGCCAAATGGAAGTCAATGGGAGCTCTCATACTTTTTTCATACATTTGAGAAAAACGGCTTCTCATTGGCGGAAAAAAAGGGGCGATGCCGGGGCGCACACTCGTGCGCCCCTGGCCAATGACATCGTTTCTTACTTATATTGACATTTGATTCGTCGAATCAGAGACCTTTATCATTCCCTCACATCCCATATAATTATCACATATCTACGAGAGCAACATAGCTAGCAAAGGAGGATGGGCTGTAGGCTTACGGGACGTACACCCGTAGCTTCTCCTCAAACCTGTATGCTAAGTAACCGGAGCTGGTTAGCTGGTTGTTCAGTGAGTAATTCAGTGTTACACACACAGTCACAACATCACACGTTAGCAAAGACGCTAAGCGATATCAGCGACCCTTCAGCATTAGTATCGTAGCTAAGTCTAGGAAAGTTGAGGCTACTTTTCGCTAGGTACCTACGCTACGAACATGTCTTAATCTGCTAAACGGCTTCCCCATCGTTCTTTTGGTGAGCTGTCTCACGAGCCCTACTAGCCGACAAGCAAAATAGTTATTTAGCACTAGCGTTGCTACCTGCATATATGCAAACATTGTTTACAATATTTTCAGGCTTCAACCAGTGCTGCTCAAGCATACATACAGGGTCAAGAGATAGATTCGGAATTGAAGAAATAGTAGGAGTACGACAACATCCAACATAGCTAATACATATATATTTAATGTAAAAAAAAGTTCTGTGTAACGACCCCGCGCCGCCCAACTGCGCCAAAAAAAAATCACCAGCCGCTACTGGGAGAATGGAATAAGAAATGCAATACAAAATGGCTGAAAGGGGTGTATTTATGTAAATGTACACATTGCCTCAATGTCTTTGTGTCAACAAATCAAATATAATTTTGACGGATGGTTTTTCAAACCTTATTGGCTTCAAGATGACATCATTCTGAAGTACCGTGCGCAATTTCATGCAATTTTACCTTGAAATGTCAACAGTTTCCTAACCTCTGTCCCAAAGCTAATACTAATACTTACTATTCATAAAATCTTAACAGTTGGTGTGTAGCAGAGTGGATCTAGAGACTGACTTGTAACCTTATGCTCATGAGTTCAAATCCCTATTCAGCCTATTGTTGTTGGACAAACATGAAGTAGTTTTGCTCTCTTGTTGTCTGAC
This sequence comes from Mallotus villosus, assembly GCA_903064625.1. Classification (NCBI taxonomy): domain Eukaryota; kingdom Metazoa; phylum Chordata; class Actinopteri; order Osmeriformes; family Salangidae; genus Mallotus; species Mallotus villosus. The sequence continues at coordinate 175,337 of CAEFZP010001257.1, read as the reverse complement.
TCTTGACCTTCTACAATGTACATTTTATAATATTTTCCCTTTTTGCAGAGAAACCCGCATCGCTGCTTGCAGCTATATTTATATATATATTTTAAATATATCCATATCTGAATAATACAATTCCCCAGTTTTCCTTGTTTCTTGCCTCTTTCAAACCATTCAAATAGCCTATCCTGTTGCGATCTAGTGACACATACTCAATAGTATATTTTGTCATCCAATTCACTAGGTGGCGCTATCAGATAAAACGAGGGTCCTAGAACTGCGGTCCTGTAACTGCGGTCCTGAAACTGCAGCTCTCCGGCTCTGCAGGTTCATATATTGCTTTGCTCCCCTTTCTGTTCGTATCCGCGAGCACATATCCAGGAAACTTTTCTTGTCGTAAGCAAATATATGGGGTGTTAGCAGAGCCTGTTTAAGGGGAGCCTGCCCACTCCCTATTAAGCCCCATTTTACCGAATTTTGTTGCAGTCCCACCAGAGTTCCACTGGGAGTGATCGCGGTCGAGTGCAAAATGAATGGGAGTCTATGGAGCTAAACGGCTAAATTTGTCTTTTTCACCTGATTGTCATTGAGAAATCTCAGATTTGATTGTAGTTTTTGCATATTCAACATGGATTATTGGTCGAATGTTGAATGAACGAGTACTTACGTCCTTTTTATTTCTTACAGGGTGAGTCGTTGTTGCCCATAACACACTAGCATTCTGCTAATGAATGCTGATTGGTTAGTGAAGGACTGACTACGACCAGAGATCCCGCTTGATGGCATCTGAAGTGGAATCATAATGTCAGAGCATTAGCAACAATAGCAAGCCAAAACTCTTTTTAGCATGTGTATTGACAGGGAGAACCTGTCAGCTGTGTTGTCGATGCCTCGAGAGAAAAAGGAAGTGACCAGAGCTTGTCGTAATGCAGTATCTCTGGCCGTACAATGTGTATGACGTCATTGACATTTTAAAATGTTTTGTAGAACAAAAGGCAACATTAAAACAATCTCAAACCCAGCAATGTGTATTTTTTTGCCTTCCCTTTCAACTTCAACATTCAAATTAATTTACTACACAAAAAAAAATATCCAGAGAAAAGTGCATTTTGAGGGGTAAAGCTCCATAGACCTCCATACAGTAGACCGTTATCGCCCTCATATGGAACTAGAGTGGAGCTGTAACCAGTTTAGAACCCGGCAGTTTCCCGAGAGTGGCAGTTCTCCCCATATAGTGGGGCAGCATAGCAAACAAACCTATTGTGCATTTTGTGATACAAGCACCAAATTTGGCACAAATGAACATTAACATATTGCAAATATTTTTCAGATATTGGGGCCACTTGGAATGTTAGAATTGTACCTAAGACATTTACAGACCAAATGGCAGCCAATATGGCGGACATAAAGAGAGAATTGGCCCAATATCTGAAAATGTGTGCCAAATTTGGTGCTTGTATCACAAAATGCACAATTCTTTTGAATATTTGGGCTAAACCGCCCCACTAATACTAGACATTCTTCTGATTGGTTTCAAACTTAGCAAAAATCTGGAAAATAATGATATGAAAAATCTAGTAGTATGAGCCAGGTTCGAGAATCGACCAAATATTTTTGGGGGAGATCGTTTTGACGATGTTGACGAGATGTTGACGATGTTGAGATGTTGAGTTATTTTTTTTATTTTTAATTTGCAAAAACATAAATCATTTCAAAAGGTATTGATACAGTACGTAAATAAACATAATGCATTAACAAAACAAAAAAACATAATATACAAACAATAAAACATTTAACCAATGCTAACTTCTCTCAGGGGTCCAGTTAAATTTAAAATCTGACATGTGTTTGTGTAGATTAGGGCATTCGTAGATTTAAGAAACTTCAGCTAATCTAAATAGAGTGACACCTCATTTAGGAATCTTCTAAACATGGGAGGGGCTTTCAACCATTTACATTTGTGCATGAAATATTTGGCCAGTATTATTAAATTATTAAATAGAAATTCAATTTTTTTGTCCTCCATTATTAACCCGAATCCGACATAACTGTAATTTAGTGGTGGCATAATTAAATTATGATCTAATATCCAATTGTGAAAATCCTTCCAGAATAAGGCAGATCTATTACAGGAAAATAACATGGTCAGTAGTTTCTATCTCTATCTTGCAGAAATTACATTCATTTGAGCCAACCTTTAATCTAAAGGGGTAGAAATTCATTAGAGGGATAAATGTCATTGATTCTCTTAAAGTGTACTTCTTTTGTCTTAGGGGATATAGAGAAAAGTAGATTATTACTCCTGATTATTTTCTTGTCACTGTTAGTGTAATCTTGTAACATATATCTTCTTTTTAAAGATGAGGGAAAACATTCTACAGTAAGAGAGGATCTTATGAATTGGTTGTTGCATTTCCTGTCAAAAAAAGAACACCCTTCAATTGTCAGTGAGTTTAATCTAGGTACTAGCTCTGAATATGTTAAGGACCCCCTGATAATACAAATAAGAGCTGGTGGAATCGCCTTAATCAATGTATAATATTCTCTATCGGTAAACAGTACATTATATTTGAGTTTAAACTCAGTATAACGCAACATGTTACCACAAGCATCCATAAGATGTTGAACAGACCATATCCCTTGTTCCTTCCATTCTTTGAAATAAAATGATTTCTTTTTAATTAGTACACACCTGTTATTCCAAATTGGTGTGTTATGAGGAGAGAAGTTATGCTTGTAGATTAGTTTTCAATAACGGAGGACTTCTTGGTGAAAATCTGACAACTTGACTGTCAGTTTAAGGATATCAAAGTCACATTTGAGCAAAAAGTCTATACCTCCGAAATCCATTAAGATTTTTGAAGGCAGGTTGAACCAGACAATCTCATATTGATTTACAAAGCTATGTAACCATTTCAGTTTTAATGTGCCATTCATTGGGTCAAAGTCAATGACATTCAATCCCCCCTCTTCCACAGATGTAATAATATCATGCTTTCTAATTTAATTATGTTTATTCTTCCAAATAAAATCCAAAATAATTTGGTTAATTGTTTTGATCATTTTATCAGGGATGGCCAAAGAGTACGCTGGTTAAATGAGTCTCGAAAGGCCTTCTATCTTAGATAATAGTGTCCTACCGAATATAGAATATAGTAACCATGTATTCTGAATTGTCCTATTCTTCACCAAAATACTTCCAATATTGGATGTTATCCTATGATCTAAATCCTTAGAAATATGAATTCCCAAATATTTTACTTAATTCTTAATAGGTATGTTATGTATAGCTGTAAATGGCGTATCGTGTATTGCCATTAGTTCACATTTTTTCAAATTTAGGCATAGCCCTGAAGCCTGAGAATTGAGAATACCAAAATGGCATCCAAAGATGTTGGTATCTGTGCAGCATTCTCATGGAAAAGGGTTGTGTCATCTGCCAGTTGACCTATAACCAATGGATTTAGGACTTCCCAGTACATTCAATCGTTTAATATTGTCATTTTGCTTGATCCAAACTGGCAATAGTTCTGTAGCCATAATAAAGAGAAGAGGTGAGGCTGGGCACCACTGCCCTGCCTAATTCCCCTCCTCACCTTGTTGACTGGAGTTAATAGAATAAAATCGACCGGACGAGTCGGCTACCAAATCTGAAATGCAATACCACCAACATCCACCGGGGGTCTGGTACAAAGTAACAAAGCACAATTTGTCTCATGACCTTTATTTTGAAACTTTTTGACGCAATCAAACGGAAATGTGCTACACCACGAGGAAAGTTACAAAGATGGTGGAACACGGAGAATGTCGCGTGGTTCAACGCGGTGGAAGCAAAATAAATGTCAGAAAACCAGTTATCACGAATGATTCCAGGTAATTGTATGTGTATTTTAATGTGCCCACTGTCATACTGCTTAAATACAGTTGTGTAACAACAAATAGTATCTGCCGGCTTTCTAGTCAGTAATGTTAGACACTGATGGCTCGCCAAGACTAGCCTAGCTGAATTATGTGGCACTTGCCAGGTCTTTCTTGTTAACGACGTTTGCAATGTATGCGCTGTAAAACGGCAAAGTATTAAAACTATATTAATTGGTTGATAGCCTGGAAGGTGGGTCATTAACGGCAAATTACGATTGCTAATATTGTAACACTGGGGTGACTTTTAGTCGGCAACCTATCTTGCTTGTCTACATGCATGCTGACCAACAACTGCTCACATCATGGCATGTACTAGAGCCAGCTGGAACGCCTCCTGCAAGAATCATAAGCATTTATTGTTTTGTTGACCCCCTCAGATTATTATTATGTGCCTCTGGGGACTCGGTGAAGGTTTTTAGTACGTCCACCGCTGAATGCATCCATGATCTACAAGGTCACAGCAAGCTTGTGACCGGGGTTGTCCTTAACCCTTTAAACCACTTGCAGGTTAGTCTGACTAACTTAAGTGAAACTTTCGGTTATTGAATGTGTCACTTTCAAAATGTTTAGTGTGTGCGTTCATTATACGTTTTTTTTAAATAATGCAGGTGTACTCTTGCTCAGAAGATGGAATTGTTAATTTGTGGGACTTCTCTGATGGCATCCTTATCAAGGTAATCAAAATAATATTTTCTGAATAAGTTCCACTACATTATTTGCACAAAGGTGTGTGTGTGTGTGTATATGATCCTTTGATTCTGATTACTTGCAGACATTTGTTATTGGATATCCAATCTATTCTCTCCATGTCTCTGAGTACCACAGTGGAGTTGTTTTTGCTGTTTTACCCATGGCGAATAGCAAAGGATCCGGTAAGATTCAAGACAATACCATTCTCTACATTTAGTATTCTTCTAAGGCAACACCTAAGCGGCCAGACTGCAGCTCATGCAGTCATTGCCAGACAGTGCCAATAGGAACTGAGTATTTCCTGGAGCAACTATAGGAACATGAATAGGGTTCACCTGCTACTCACTCCCATGATGCTCTAATGGTTACAGAAGGCTTTAGTCCAACTTTAGTGAAACTATAAATTGGACATGCCGATACTGGGATTAGTCTGTATTAAGGTTGTCGCGATACTAGAATTTCAGTCTTGATGTCGATACTTGATACTGTTTTCGATACCAAGGGGGGGAAAAAATAAATAACATTGAGGCATACATAAAATCAACATTAGAACAATACAAACAATAACATAAAATATAGCTGCAAGCAGCAGCAATGAGGTGGCCAAGCAGGTTAATGAACGAAAAACATTAGCGACATTCTCAGAACAGGGTTCCGAGTAGATGCAGCTTTGAATCCATATAAGATATGTTGAGATATACGACCCAACTTCCTGTTTGCCGGCTTTGCCGCTGATTTTGATTTTATCAAACCGTTAAGAAAATCTTAAATAATTTTGATAGTTTGTGTGAGGATTGCCATGACTTTTTACAGCTAGACTACAGGTAGGTATTTTGTGAGGCTTGGTCTGGAGATGATCTGTGCCAAATTTGGTGAAGATTGGACAACTGTATAGGAGAGGTAGCGAAAACTTTATATTCATTCAAAATCGGCCACATCAATTCGGCTGGTATCACAAGTTAACATGTGTCAGACACGGGATCGACTAATATCACGAGACAAAGGAATCACTTAAATAGGACAAACAAATCAACAGTTATTGGTCAACACACAATCCTGCCTATTGTTGTGACTTCTAGAGGTCAAATGACACTACCTGTCTCTGAATAAGAGGGTCCTGAATCCATACACCAAGTTTGGAGTCAATGCATCAAAGATTGGCTAAGACATAACCTCACTTCCCTTTTTCCGGATCAGTTGCTCAATTTGATTGGCTGTAACTAACAAACGGTTGTGAAAATCAAAACACCATGTGATGTATTTTGTGAGGCTTGGTCTGAAGATGATCTGTGCCAATTTTGAAGAAGATTAGACAAGAATTGTAGGAGTAGTGGAAAAAAAGTATTTCCTTAACATTCAAAATGGCGGAGGATCTATATAACTGGGTATGATGTCATAGAGTGCGTTGAACTTTTCTTTATCCAGGGAATCCAACGATACCTCATTTTGGAAAATGCGGCATAAGGTTCAAAAGAAACATTTGTAAACACACCTTCAACTTTGACCCATTGGTGGTGCTAGATGGTTGGAATGGGAGACATGAAACTTGGTGAAATTGATGAGGGGACTGGTCCCAAAGTGTGCCAAATTTCACAACTTCTGACACTGTGGTTCTAGGGGCTGCCATAGACTACCATGGCAGAAGAAGATGTATAATAATTATAATATTATTAATAATAAATACGTAGAAACACTTAAGGTGGCAATGACAACAGTATTTTTAAGTTATCTAACAGTTAGTTCACTGTCTTATTTTCATTTATCGGGGCTCTGCGCAAAACATTTTCCCCAAGAAAATTTAGGAGCAGTTTTACAAACATTTATTACATACATATGTATACTGTCTATGTGCGTGTACTAAGGGACACAGCTGGAAAGATATACAATGTTTACTCTAGGATCTTTTTTTTGCAATGCGGGCAGGTCTGTCCGAATAACCCCTCCCCCCGAAACGAAGTTCACTATATTTCGGAGCAGGTTAATGTAATACTCTACTGTCTAATAGCTAATGTAATATTGCACTTTTTCGTCCTATTTCCCCTAAAGCAATAAGGTTAGGCTACTTAAAGACACCCCTTCCACTCATAAAGTATGGCATAAATGCTGCCAATTAATAATTGAAGTAACAACTTACTGTAAATGGACAGTAGCCTAGGCTATCGATTAACGTCGGCCACTCTAAAGCATGTGTACGCTGCTTAATTTGATCTCGACATATAGGCTAAGCATTCTGTAGCAAATAATAACAATAAACCCACTATTAATTACATTATCTTAATGCAGTGTAACTACTTCAGCATAATAATGCACCTAAAATACAAACGTGAGCAAGGGCGTTCAGCAATCGCTATTAAATCGACAGCCACGTGCAGTTTAGTTAGCAGGTGAAGAATACAAACAACAAAAATCACCAGTTAACTTAATACAAATTTGCAATAACTGACAACATAAGTTATATACGACTTCTCAAGTTCTTAGTTCTCAAGGAGACAGTGGCGCGCGTTTGCTTGCTCGCAGTGTGAAGCGTGTGTCTCTGCTATTCTCCGACATGCACTCTAACAATCACTGCTGATAGACAGCCTTTTGTACAGCCCTATTTCTGATACCATGGCGCTAGAAATGTTGCCTTTCCGGGCCGCCATGCCAAAATCAACATAGAGGAAACACTGCCATATGTGCCAAAACCTGTAATTTCGCGTTAACATACCCACCCCTCTTGAAGTTAGGACCAACATACCCACCAACTTTTTGACGTATTGCGTTTGGCTGTATGTAGGCCTACGTTGTGATCATGTGGGCTCTTGCGTAGATCTAGCTGTCATGTGTTTTGGTATTTGGGACAGTCCATTTGTGTGGGGAGATCAATTTGTGCAGGTTAATCCTCCTTAATCCCCTAACAATCTTAAATGTTAATCTTAATTTAAATGTGAATATGATATTGTATACAATCTTGATTTATTTTTGGTCCTCAATAAGTAACAAGTAGTTTACAAAGTAGTTGCCAATTAATATTATTTCTTAACCTTAATTAAAACATTTTACGTCCGTGCTAAGACGGCAATTTCTGTCATCTTTAGACGGCCATGTGTTGATTTATGGCTTTCCATAGTGGAAGAGCACATAACCTACCACCAAAATCACACATTGACCCATGACTACTTTAGAATTTATTTTGGCATAAGCTTAATACTATTAATACAAATACTGTTTTTGAGCTTTATGTAACATAAACATGAGTACATTAGACTACATTTGATTATTCTGTGCAGTCAGACATTCATTTGTAAGTTTGTTACATGTAGCCTATGTCTGGTTTGTAGGGATGGGCACCGAAACCTGGTATCAAACTAGCCTCGGTGCTAAATTATGAAAGACTGTAGTATCGATAAGTTCTGACGCTATCGGTTCTGCTTTGGGTACTGGAGAAATTAAGAACATTTATTTAATATATATTATTGTTAAATAAATGTTATCTTCCACATTTTATCTCACCACCCATTTCATCTGCATTTTCGTTATTCGCTATCCAGAAGCGCTGTCTCTCACGCAACAAGGGTGAATTAGAAAAGTTCCCGCTCAAATTTTGAATGAATTAATAAAACGTTTTTGGGAATATCAAATATCCTCAAAATTTGGCACAGATTATCTTCAGACCTCACCTTGACATGTCAAAATAAAAACGCAATAAAAAAGCTGAAAATTGTGAACATTTCGTAGAAAGTTATAAGCTAAAGCACCTGAAAGGAGAAATCATTCTGAAGAAATATAAGATTTAGCAGAAAATTATTTGCTGGAGTTTCAAAAGGCCTGAAATGTATGTTAGAAAGGACCTGCAGCAAGATGAAGGCAGAAAAGTACAGAAAAGAGAAAGTACTGGCAGTTGGAAGGTACTGCTGTGAAAGGTATTTTTGAAAGGACCTGGAGCAAGATTAAGGCAGAAAAGAAAAAGGCTAAACAATAAGGGCAAAAATTCAGAAAGATGAGCTGCAGGAAAATGTGAAAATTTAGCAGAAAACCAGTTGCTGAAGTCTGGGTTGAACGAATTTGAAGGTAAAAGGACAACACTTGAATTACTTGAACTTGCTGGAAAAAAGGCAGAATTGATTAAATGGCTGAAAAAAAGTTGAAGGTTTAAAGACGGAGATGAATCCTGTTCATATTTTGAATTTGTTTTCAATCCTTGTAAAATGAAGTCACCTAAAGATGCTAAATAAGTTGAGAAAATTGAAAAATTAGCAGAAATGTAGTAGCTGCATCTCATCACAGCTGCCTGGAAGTATTTGTGGAAGGACGTGGAGCTGAATTAGCATTGAAAAACAAACAGTGCTGAACAATACAGTGTAAGAAGTTCAACTGTTAAACAAATATATATTTAAAGAAGCCAATATGACAATTGGTATGTACTCTGATATTAGAAGGAAATGAATAAATTAAAGCGTGGATATCAACTCTAACATGGCCTGTATCTTGTATTGAAAGTGCTCGAAAATTAGCTTGTCTAATGTACTAGTATGGTGGACCGAGAAAACATTTGTTAGTCAAAGCGGATGTCGTGGGTGAAATCCTACTGTGTTAGATTTACTGCTTCAAATTGAAAACGGAGACGATATTTAGAGAGGGTTGCAAAGGGGCGGAAAATTTCTGGAAAGTTTCCACGGGAATTTTGGGAATTTTGAAAACAAAAATCAGCCAAAGTTTTTTTGCAAAAGCATATAACAGGGAACTTAAATGTAGTTGACAACAAGTCTATGCACGTCTAGCTCAGCTGGACCCTGAATGCAGCTGGGGGCTGTTGCACAAAAGTAGAATAAAGATATCCAGGATAACTGAAAAGGCTCCGCTTGACTTAGTGTGATCAGCTCATCGCGGGTTAATCGGTTGCACGTTTGCCGAGCCAGGATGAGAAGGTAAAGCTATGTCAATTCAGGTGTACATAGTTGGGATAAGTGCAGCCTTACGGATTTCTTAAATAGACCAAGGTATTGATTACAAATTCACTGATGCAGCACATGCGTGCAGCATTCTTCACCCGCTGAGCAACAATTAATAATATGTACGATCAGCAAGACTAATATGTTAAAGCCTACAAATATGTAAAATACATGACCAAGACTATGAAATGTGAGGACATATAATAAAAATGTGTGCAAAAAAATTAGCAGCTCAGCCCAGTTTGTGTGGGATTGCGCAATCCGAGAGGAGGCAAAGCTATATTCGCTTCTTTCCCCGTATTTGAACAGGAAAATATTTAATTTCAGCAATAGTGGCTATAAAACCCCTTGGAATCATCCAATAATTATATTTATATCACAGATCAGTGGACACATATTATTATTTTATGTTATTCGTTTTATTACATATGACACTGCCTCCCCTGACCGCACGTCACTGCAAGTAGCCTACTCGTCCGAAAAAGCTAACAGGTCAGATTTGTCCCGAAACACCCTTTCATGTCTAAAAGCACGTCTTAGTATCAGTGCTTCTTCGTCCAACATGTCGTTTAGAAATGGGAATGCCATGGTGCAAGAAGAAACACAGATACTTTATATATTGCCCTCATCACTGACTTTATTTAACCATTTCTAACCATCTAAACAACTGCAATAGTAGGGTTTAAAATCTAACTCGTGACAGCAATAGTGACAAGTTCGCGGGTTTAGTTTCTCGGGTGTCGCGAGCAGATTTGCGTGCGTCACTTCCCGCTAAGTGGGTAAGTAAAGTGTTCCAGTTTAGACAGCACTACTCAGCAACTGAGTGCACTGCAAATGTAAGTGCACTACAAAGCAGTGCACTACATTGCAGTGTACTTCGTTGAGTGCGCGGTAGTAGACACAGCCGCGAAACAAACTTGCTTGTATTTCTGTCACAGGACTCTTCCTCTTCCGCTACGTAGCCAAGATGGCGCCCGTTTAGAGCGAGTAGTGTCCATCGTCGGACACTTCATTTTTTGACCGTTTGCAGTGCATCATCCGGGTACTTTCAGTGCACTGAATTCTTTTGGTTTCTCAGCGTAAGCGCCCTAAGCACTGGAATTAAGTGCTCGAAGTGCACAAGTGTGCGGTAGTAGACACAGCCCTAGTCTTTATAGTAAGTGGTTGCCTGTTAGCATTGTATTAGTATTATAGCATTCTAAGACATTTTTTGTGAGATACTGGTATTCCATCTTTCTCTATCAATTTTACATTGACCGTGATCCGTAATTTTATTTTTCACTTTTTAGAGATGTTCCAATTGGTTGCAGTAAATCTCCCTCGCTGTGGAGACCAGCAAGTAGAGGCACGAGAACTCTCTGCTGTGCTCAGCAATGTCGATTCCAATCCTGAAGCTACCTGTTTTGGTAAAGGGGTATGTACGCTTTGCTTTCTGTCCCATAACAAACGCTGAGGTCCTGAACATCCTATTCCTTTTGAGGAATACAGCATGACAGATGAATCAACTGTTGAATTTGTCCACCATTCTTTGTGAAACAAATGTAAACCCCAAATATTTTATGTTTTTCAGATGACAGTGCTAATGTCTTGAGCAAATAGTAGATTTTCAAAACCCAACTTTTCCATGCAGATACACAACTAAAAAGCTGACTTTGCCCTTTTCACAGGGGGAATACATTGCTTCGGCTAAATGTTTACAACTTGAAGTGTATTTCTTTAAAAAGCAGAAGACTTACAAGTAAGTAATATGTTCAATAAAACAAGTAGGATTCTCCAGTATAATAAAGTTTGTCAGCTAGCCAGCAGCTAATTCTAGGAGCATGTGTTTCTTCCACCACTTTTTGTGATCGTAACCCTTTGTAACTATGCTTAGTAAATGTTCCACAACTTACAATTTCTTGAAGAAAATGGAGTACAGGTAAGACAATAGTAACAAACTCACTTATTTGCCGTGTAACTTTCCAACAAATATAAGACCTTGGATGGAAATCTGGCCGTTTAAGACGTTTGGAGGCCTTAAATTTGAAGTTCAGAATTTTAGACTTTTTAAGACCCCGCGGAAACCTTGATGTGGCCCGCGTGCCGGACGTTCCCCACCCCTGGACTGAACCATTGTGAAATACTAATTTCTATTAAATGCTGCTTCAGCATTCCAAGTATTGTTCTTTGAATCTTTATTCAAGCGTCTTCTTCTATTTCTTCCAAGACACCTTTCAGCGCCTTCAAATCTTCAGCTATTAAAACAATTCAGCTATCATAAAATTCAGCAGTTTCAGGCCATGGGTGCTGTGACTTTTCAGCTTTGTACCTCTTATGCTTGAATTAATATAAATCAATATTCATAATATTGTTAACATAGTTTTCCAATGGAGTTCTTTCAAATCCTCAAACTTCTTAAAACGTCTTCAACTTCCAAATCCTTCTACTTCCTCAATATTTCAGCTAGAGCCACCATTTAAACTTTTAAATGTTGACAAAATCCTAAACTATTTTTTATAAATTCATCTTTTTGATATCTATTCAACTTTTTTCAATATCACTGATTGTTTCATGAGTTTTTCAAACCATTTCTGAGATTTACATGGGTTTCTATGTAAAGAGCAAGAGTGAGGCATTGGAATGTTGCGCAAATTCAGAGTGACAGCAGAGTCCGAAACAGGTTTAAAAAAAATGGCACTTTTGCCCTCACGGCCACAATATTAACTTTTCAAGCTTCATTTTGGATCAAAACGATGCCGTGCTTGTGCTGGTCGGACTCATATGGGTATGAAAACCCACAGTTGTTTACTTTTTGCGTGAGGAGCCCGAGAATGAGACAAAGTCTGTCTCAAGCCCCATAGACTATGGCAACTGTGGTTACAAATTCGTCAGAGAAACAGAAAATATACATTTTTAAAACTGCTGGTAGAGTCGTATTTCTGACCGCACTTACATATAAAGGACATCTCTGTTTCGGAATAGTCTTGGGTCTCAGAAAATATCCTAATTTTTGGGATTGGACGTATAGTTTTGCGTCTAGGTTAACTTGTTTGAGGTGTGGATTCGAGCTACATTTCTGTTCTCTCTGCCCCCAGCGCGTTAGCTATCATAGTTGCACCATCACCGCTGCAAATGACCAACAGAAAAAGCTGATATTCTATAATCGGCACTAGATGGCGCTAAACTGCCAAACTAATTTTTTTGCTTGCCAGGGACAGAACAGCTATACTGTCCCAACTATAATTTCAGCTGTTAAAAATATAATATTCTTGTTACGACTAGCTAGCAGAATGGGTCTTCGGTGCTCCAAAAAAAAGCAGAATTTAAGTAATTTTTGGGCCTTTATTTGAGCGGTTTTTCAATTGGTAACACCTTGTCTAGTGCAGGTGATGTATTTTTGTCTAAGTTTTCAGCCCCACTCTTAAGTTTCTTAGCCTGGTTTTCCATTGTTATTTTTTTCTTAGAAGCAAGCTATTGTTCTTGTCTTGATCAGACAAGACATACTCGATCTTTCTATCAACGCGATTACTACTGATCAAAACAGAACGAGGGTTCGGCTGTACGCCTAATTGAAAAATAATATTAAACATATTCACGGACATGCACTGCACGAGTGATTAATTGCGATGACGTCTCCAATAGAAGTTATAGCGAGCACATATAACTTAATATATATATCTTCTAATCAATGTATTTATTCCCAGATGTTCCCAAATCGTTAATCAAACTTTTGTCAGCATTTAGATTGGAAATTTAATTTTCATTCGTACAGGTGTATTCGTGCACGTCGGGCTAGCCCTCGCAGCGGAAATACCGCTCTGTCCATTCGCGCACCTCAGTTGCGTTTTGAGAAGACACGCTTATCAACTCGATTATTGATCAAAACAGAACGAGGGTTCGGCTGTAGCCTAGCGTTAGCGTTTGATAAAGTTCTGAAATGGGAAAGTGTACTTTCAACAAGACATGGCTAGCAGCGATTTAAGCTGTTGGTTACAAGCGGTACCCAGGTCCAGGTACGAAGCTCGCTGCAAACTTTGCCCCAAAAATATTAAATTAGGAACTTTGGGCGTGAAAGCGATGGAGTCACGCCAGAGTGGAAAAACACAAGCTACTCTCTCTTTGTAATTAAGGGAAAGTTTGTTTTAGCCTATTTTCATTTTGCAATTACTTGATAATTAACTAAATAGTGCTAACAAAGCTGGCACAGATATTGGGAACGTTTTCTTTAGATTGCCATGAGATAATGACCCATATTACAGTCAGAACATTCAGGAGTTTACTTAAACAGGAATACATTTCATCAAATATGAGATATCCAGCTTAGCCTGACGTTGTCATACTCACAATTCTAGTCAGAATATGAGCCTGATACCGCTTCAATGGGCTGAGTATGGGGCATGTTTCACCCGAATCGGAAACAAATGCCTCTTCGACCTACAACCAATCAGAGCAACGTAGTATGTTGTTTGTTTAAAATGAATTCAACCCAAGCGCTCTTTGGTGACGTGGTTGATTACGTTACTGTTGATCATCTGTCCATCATTGTATAAAGCCCGCCCTGACAATTTGATGTCGACAGCTTTTTCGGTTTTTCCCCAACCGAGCGACCCCAGACCCAACTTCCCGACCACATTTTTTTGTGGGCGGGGATAAGTTTGGCTGGCACCCAGGCTCTATCCAGCCTGCATTGTACTAAAAATACAAAAGTATATGACTGACACTGGTGTTTGGTCACAGGTGTCAGAAACACCTATATACACGGATACAGTTACCTGTCAATATCCAGATAATCCCATTTCATCTTGAGTAGCAGGCCCAGATGCAGCCTGCTTTGACTGGGGGTGCAGTCAACATTTCTGGGGGTATCATGATTACGGAAAGGTTTTTTTTAACATATTTTTTTATATTGATAACATAAAACTGCTTAACAATTTGAATGATAATCAGGCGCGGAGCCAGACGTTGGGGTTTGGGGTTTAGCCCAAACATAGAACGTAGTCTGGGTTTGATGTGATGCTAGATAGGGACTTCCACACTTAATGTGAGCGCGTTGAGCGCAAATGTTTTTTGAGCTTTATGTAAAAAACATTATTGCAATATTAACCATATACAGAGGGTGACATGCATTTCCTGAGTGATTTTGTCATTCGTTTGACACCCTCAAGTTTAAAGAGTTGACTGGGTTTTTTGAATATTTTACACTGTTCCTTAAGGTCTCCGAATAGGGTATGTAACATTGGTTTGGCTGAAAATGGCCCGGGTGCTGTCCTATGCCCTCTTACATCCAGCATTTTTTTCCCGGGAAAAAACGCTAGCCTTTTCCCTTATATGGTATGCTCATTGGTATTTAGATGAGCTGTGCGCTGATTGGTTGGTTTACAACGAGTGAAGCTGTGGAGCAAAGATGGCCAACAGCACTCACTGAAACAAGAAGGTGGAGACTTGAAATAAAAACGTACAAATAAATCTATTGTGTCTACTCAACACTGTTTTCAACAGATTGACTAGATATCATTTGAAATGATAACGGTAGTTTCCACTTCTGTTGTCGAAGCAAACAGAATCGCCTTAGGTGGGTAACGTTAGCACTACAGCTTAGCAAACAAACTATTGTGATTCAACACAGCTTCAGTTAGCTCTAGCTATCTTGCTGAAAAATAGATCTGGACAAACATGCATCTGAATTGTAGATTTACATAACGACACGGGTTATTTATTTGAATGAAACATAGTCCAATAGAAACAAAGTCCCATTGCCAATAAACTAGGCTAAATCATAACACATTCATGCTCTTGCGTTGGCAAGCTAAACTGGTTTACATGCCTACAGCAGTATAGGTGTTTTCGCCATCTAGCTGTTCTTACATTCCTTGCAAATCACCGTTAATGAAAAGCAGATGAGCTCGAGTCTAATTAACATTGACTAGACGGGTATGGCTGATGTTTGTTTATACCGTAGCATAGAAGATCTCTGTGCAGTTGCGCGAACCATTTCACCAAGGACGGTTTTGAAAACCTGGCTGGGACAATGTAAAGCAGGATTTGCTATGAAGCTGTTGCTGAAAAGAGGTGCGTTCCGACCTTAGTTATGTTCATCATCACAACCGCAAGCTGTAGTATGTTGTCGGTAACAGTTATTAGTAATGCTAACGTATCCTGTATCTAGCACAGCCTTTCTCCAGTTATTTCGAATAAATAATTGGACAGGCGTCAGCAAAAGGCTAGACTGCTTTCGTTTTCTGGCCATTTTTTTGGGAAGCTTCCCTTCTAATGCCGACTACAGCAGTATGTTAATGTGTTTAAAAAACGTATTTAGCATTCTATTATGCTAGATACAGGAGACATCAGCCATGCCTGTCGAATGTCTGGTTCCTTGGGAAGATCATGAAAAGTGTCAGCATTCCCAGTACAGCCTGGAACACTGCATTTATGATGGTCCAGTTTCAATATACTTAAAACGTTCAAACTTTCTTCTTTGTTGTTTGCGTGGAAGTACATAGAGCAGCACGCAGCTAAACGAGTGTCTGAGATCCAGGGCCAGAACACCAGAGGGCTGGTCTGTATAAATGTTGGGGCGTGACAAAGATGATGCTGCAACTTGTGACGTCCCAAGTTGCACTGTTTCAAAACTGATCTTTTGCCAGTTGCAGTTTTAAAACAGTAGTGAGAAGTGACATTTTGATAGGAAAGAGGTTTCAATGGACTTTGAGGTTCACTGTGTGTCTATATTACACACCAAACTAATTTTTCAACTATGACAAGGTAAAATCGGTTTTGCAATCAATAACCCCTTTAACAGAAGTTATTAAGTGGTGGCGGATTAAACGGTTCATAGCATTTCCCGTTTGGTTTTGGCATTTTGAT
The DNA here is from genome assembly GCA_903064625.1 of Mallotus villosus. NCBI lineage: Eukaryota > Metazoa > Chordata > Actinopteri > Osmeriformes > Salangidae > Mallotus > Mallotus villosus. Next base: position 158,967 of record CAEFZP010001257.1, on the reverse strand, counting down.
GTGAATCATCCATATCAATGATCAAACTTTTATTAGCGGAGGTAATTATGTTTTTTGAATCGTCAACGTATGACAGTAACTGTAGTGGAAACTTTATTTTGTAATGTTTGAGTTTCGGTATCCTAGGTGCCAGACGAACTTAGCCTTAGGGAAAAACTATGTCCGAACAAGAGCTGTTCGGACAAATCAAATTGTCAGGACGGGCTTTATACGATGATGGACAGATGATCAACAGTAACGTAATCAACCACGTCACCAAGGAGCGCTTCTGTTGAATTCTTTTTCAACATACTAAGTTGCTCTCATTGGTTGTAGGTCTATCCAATTGGGCGAAGAGGCATTTTTTTCAGCACACGTTAGCAATGAAGCATAGATAAGACGTCCTAGTAAGACAGCGAAATCAGCGAGCCCTCAGCATTAGTACCATAGCTAAAAGTCTTGGAAAGTTTAACCTATTTTTAGCTAGGTTCCTACAAACATGTCTTAATATGCCAAACCCAGTGTGTTTTGTTCGAACGAGTCGTGCTAAGCTACCAACATTTTTTTTAGCTGAAATTCCAGTCGATTGTCGATGCGTCTGTTTTATGCAGAACTATTTTCTTCAAGGCGTAGTAGGATTTTGGTGTCACGGTTTGACAGTTGATCGTTCTACACCAATAAGGTAGCTGATTTTTGTCAACAAAGTGGCACGATGGATGGATATGGTTGGCACGTCACCTGGTTGATCAGAAATCCGTCCCCTGACAGTTTTGCATGTGATACACTGCGGCTGTAAAAGTGCCTGTGAGACAGGCAGATGTTTTTGCAGGACTGTGCTGCACAGACTTGTTGTTAATAATTGTACTTATGCAAACTTTCTTTTGGTAGTTTAGCAAGACTCTTTCTTTTTTATGGGCTAAAGATTGTGTAGATGCCAGACTGGAGCGGGATGAAACGATAACAGAGTTCACCTTACGGCCTAGAACCACTGAAATAGAGGATTGTTTGTCAACCACAAGATGGCAGTAACTTATGAGGATGGGGGGAAATCACTTACTGACTGCACTCTGTCTAACATTAGCGAAGTTCGCTAACTTGAAAGCAAGCCTATCGGTGATAGCTAACATAGCTAACTAAGGTTAAACTAGCTAAAGCGAACTAAATAATTAAAAAATAATTATTACTAGTTATCACTCACTGTAGGTGATGGTGTGGTGCTTGGTCACCTGGTGATGAAAGGCCACTGATTTCTTAACCCATTAATGAGTAGCAACCACACATGTGATCTTAGAATGCGTGTCCCACAGCGTAACGTCGCATAGCTATGCGCCAAGCGCTTTAAAGGATTCAAAATGTACTAATGAGAAGGCTAACAAGTAACACTAGCATGGTATTAGCTATGAGTATTATGCTAGGTAACTAAGCCCGGAAGCTAACTAAAGCTGGCTAGCTACCGTTTCGGAAAAATAACTTGTGCTTTGGGGGACCGTCGGAAATTTTAGAACTCGCACGTCTAAAGATTAATGTTTTCGCTCCCCTTGATGAAGTCAGCAGAAAAATGTGCCTGTGCTGGACAACAACTTTGGCCACTAGTTGTCCACAAGTTCAATCTAGCTTCCATTTTTTGATGGTCGCTGGGTGAGTGAATTTCATCTTTGGAACCTGGGATGGTGATGGAGACTGTTTTCTGATCCTCATTTCTCCTCACACTCAGTCACAGGTCTGATATAAGACCACTTACCTTTGTACACATTTCAATAGTAACTGGAAAAAATGGGGGTGTTGGCCGGTAGTTAGAGCCCGACCGATACCGAATTAAGGCTGATACCGATACAAATATTTGGTGATTTAAAAATCAGATATTCCGATATCGGCCGATTTAAAAAAATATCGAAAAAATCCAGAAACGCATAACAAAACAAACTGATTTCCCTAACGGTAGTTATTTGTAGTTTACATTTAGTCACTTTTAGCAGAAGTTCTTATCCAGAGCGGCTAAGTACAGGGACATTCCCAGAGGTAAGTAGGGTTAAGTGCCTTGTCCAAGGACGCAAGGTCATTTGACACGGCCTGGGAATCGAACCAGCAACCCTCTGATTAATAGCCCGATTCCCTAACTGCTCAGCCATCTGACTCCTGTTATTATTTCCTCACAAAAATAACATGATAATGAAGTTTCTGATAAATAAAATGTATTAAAATACAAACATAAGATATGAAATGTAAAGTCCTTGGAAAAATAACACAATTATTTAAAAATAAAAATATGTTTATATTCATTTATCGGCCATTATAAATGCCGATACCGATAGTTATGCCTAATATTGGTGCTTTACCGGTAGTGTATAAAAGTTACTAATTCACAATGCAGAAAATTGCTAAACTCATTGTCAATTGTGAGGGCTTTGGGCCCAAAGTCACAAAGTGCATGTTAATGATAGACGTGGGTATATTTCACCTTCCTCTTATCTTGTTGCATAATATAGTGTTGAAACCGTTTCAATTATCTTATGTTATTTAATTGTCTTCTCAGGTTTTCTTTGAGTGCAAGCTGTAAGAAAGGGGCAAGGAACGTTTTCACATGCATCTCTTGTCATCCTAAAGAGGACTGCATTGCAACTGGTCATGTGGATGGCAAGATTCGCCTGTGGTGAGTTGCACAAAGTCGTTGACCAAGGATTTCAAGTCTATTAACGGTTCTGTGATTCATATTTTGTCATCTCTTTTACTACAGGAGAAACTTTAACCACGATAAGGAGTACACTTACTCCACCTTACACTGGCACCACAATACAGTCAACTCACTTTGTTTTACGCCAGAAGGTTTGTCATTCCTGGTTTGTTTTCAATTAGTTGTGCATATTATGTTGGTATACTGCAGTATGGTAGCAATTTATCTACAGCTATGGTTTCTCCAATGGTCTAAGGGCCAATCCCAATACATCCCCTTCCCCTTGGTTTACCCCTACACCCTGGCCCTCGAAACCGAGGGGTAAGGGCTACATAGCCCTAGTAAATGGGACGACACTTGGTTACGTGTACATCATCTAGCACGTATCGATATCTCCAAAGCAAGTAGTATTATGCACTGATTTCAAACAAAATTCGCTGCTAATGGAGTTTACTTAAAACTGTAGACATGCTAGTAAGAGAAATGCCGGGACTGTTTGTGCAAATCAACACTGTTACATTATCGTAGCAAACTAGCGATTTTTAGAAACTTTTCAATTAGGAAAATGGTTGCAAATATATATGTACAGGACTGTGTATAGCACAAAACAAGACTTTTATCAATTCATTAAGCCGCAAATATATCATTTATCAGACTCTGGATGATCTGGCCGCCATTGTTGCAGGTCGTGCAGTATTCGCATAGCCCTAGGTTTCAAGTAAGGTCCTGATCTTACTTGGTTTCAAGGGGTGTATACCCCTTCGTCTTAGCCCCACCCCTAGCTCAAAAACAGTATTGGGACACCACTAGGTCTCACGCGAACGCGCAAAACCAAGGGGAAGGGGGAAGGGGGAAGGGGATGTATTGGGATTGGCCCTAAGTCTGTTTTGATTGATCTTGTTTTAGGCACAAACTTGCTTAGTGGAGGGTCTGAGTCTGTGCTGGTTCAGTGGCGCTACACACAGGAGAACCAGAAGGACTTTCTGCCTCGTCTCGGTGCCACCATTACACACATCGCAGTGTCACCAGATGGGACGCTCTGCTGCACCTCGCACTCTGACAACAGTAAGGAGGGATCTCGCAAACACATGACCCATGGCATAGTGTCATAGATAGGTTTGAAAAGTCATATAATCATCTATCCTTTATTCATGGCCTGATCACCGTTTTACACATGATTTCAGTCATGTAAGGGATAATGCCCAACAAGGTGTAAAATATCATCCAATAATGGACGATGCGGAGGCGTGAACCGTCCGACGCGGAACAGAGCTTACGTGGAGTTCTTTATTGGATTATATTTTACACTTCGAAGGGCATTATCCCGCTTATAGCATGGTCACTTGCCAATATATTTTTTTGCAAACATACATTTTTGACTGCATCCCGGTTACTTATTTAGACACAGACTATGTAGCGAGCGCAATAATTTAGAACGGGAAACAGTTTTACTGGAACTACTTAGTAGGTGTACATAGGGTTGCAAAGTTGGAAACTTTCCAAGGGAATTAACGGGAATATACGGGAATTAACATGAATAAACTGGAAATGTTGCGGTAATTTAACTGTATTTACCTTGTCATAAGCAGACATGCATGCAAACATTTATAATACAACTTAAAAAAAAAGATTGTTTTACTTTTTGGACATTTTGTGAGTAAAACTTTGTTCTTTCATCTAACAACAAAAACATGAATGTTGAATAAAAAAAGTGTATTCCCTATGATCCCAAACCCAACCCCAATTTTTTTTAGTGTTTTTCCCTGAATCCTTTCAGGTCTAAATGCTTTCTTCCTGGACCTCATCAACGTCCTCCTCACTGTCCACTTCCTCAACATCTGACTCGTCGTCATCTTTGGTGTCGCTGTCCAAGCTTGTTGAGGATGGCTCTGTGTCAGGCTCAAAAAGCCTTAGGTTTGCCCGGATGGCCACCAGTTTTTCGGCAGAACAAAAATGTATTTCAATATGTTGCGAGCTATGATTGAAATCTCTGTCTGCAAGACCGCTGTTGTCCTCTACGCAATTCGGCGCTTTCACACTTGCCAGGCATAGTGCTGAAACGTTCAGACGCAACACTGATGATAAAGACTTTCAAAAACAACGTTTTTATGTTTACGTTTATGTTTCTGGCAGACAATGTTCCCAACCAGCTGCATTCAGGGTGCAGCTGAGCTAGGTGTGCGTAGTGTTGTTCTCGACTACATTTAAGTTCCCTGTTATATGCTTTTGCAGAAAAACTTTGGCACATTCTTTTTTCAAAATTCCCGAGGCAGAATTCCAGTGGAAATTTACAGGAAACTTTCCGCCCCTTTGCAACCCTAGGTGTACATTTTCACCTGATAACTGACAACCCAGACCATGGTATAAGTCACTGTAAATAACTCTTCTGCTGAAATGGATCTCACCATTATTCACGAATTGTCTACTATCTTTCCTTGTGTGCCTTAAAGAGATTTCAATCATCCAGAACGGTGTTAACGTCTCTGCCATCATTCAGGGTCTGGTCAAAGGTCAGTAACCTTATGTACCTTAGGCTTCCTTACGTACATTTCCTCACAATATCTGGTGAAATGTTTTGGCTTAAGAGGAATTTAACCTTTATAAACAAAATGTTGATGATTCTTTTTACATAGTGTGTGTATTTAGAGCACACTCCCTGCGTCTATTAAGTGGGAAATGTTCATGTTCTCCTCTCTCCCCCTGACTCCCAGATGAGAAAGTCTGGACGGATCTAGTGATTGACCCACGGAGTAAAGCTTTAGTGCTCAATGGTAAACCAGGACATCTGCAGTTCTATTCTCTCCAGCAAGACAAGCAGTTGTACAACGTAAGCTTTCCCTATAATTCCTTTGCCCTGTTCTTTGTTACTTGTTGGATATTTGTTTAATAGCTGACTTACTTCTTTTTCTCTCCATGCAGTTAGATATTGTACAGCAGGAGTACATTCATGAGGCAGGATTAGACCAGTTTGAAGTAGTCAAAGCTACATTTGATGCCTACGGTGACTGGCTTGCAACGGTGGAGCAGAGAAGACAGGAAGGCTCTGGGCCGGAGATCAATTTAAAACTCTGGGCAAATGATGAACAGACACAGAGGTACTTTTATAGAACTGTTACTAGTCGTGCACCAAAAATGTGACAAATTTAACTGCTCTTCATTTATTGCGACTTAAATCATGCAGGAGGATTTTCAAGTTCTTCTGCTCCTCTCCCAGCCATGACTGTCACTGCACTTTTTCTTATTAGCTCTTTTGCAAAGCGAGCATCGCAGATTAATTGGTTGGGATTCAACATTCCCCGGTCACAACACAAGCACTTTTTTGTGCTTGCAAGCTTGCTCTGTTGGTTGGTTGGTCTATAAGCATGTAGGGCAGGGGTGGGCAATCCTGGTCCTCGAGGGCCGCTGTCCTGCATGTTTTAGACCTTTCCCTGCTCCAACACACCTGTTTCAAATGAATGGGTTGTTAGCAAGCTCTGTGGAAGCCAGGTAATGACCATTCATGTGAATCAGGTGTGTTTGGAGCAGGGAAACATATAAAACATGCAGGACACCGGCCCTCGAGGACCAGGATTGCCCACCCCTGATGTAGGGCTTGAAGTTAGCCTGACGTTGTCATACTCTATTCAGAATATGAGTCTGATACTGCGCCATTGGGATGTGATTATGTTCGCCCTGAAGGGGCTTATTTTCCCGATAATGACAACGGCGTGCTATACATTATCTTGCTTATTACACGGCTACTTGCCGGAAAAAATCTTAAGTGTCTTGTTACAATTTATTTGTTACCATTCGTAGTGTTGATCAGCAGAGAAATAGTTGCCAAAGACGTTGAACTTTATAGACGTTGAACATTCTTTAGGCTTCAAATCAGCTGACGTCGTTAAGCAACGGAGTTCGTGTCGGGGTGCAGTTTGCCCTGTCGGGGCTAATTTTCACGATAATGACCGGCGTTCTATACATTATCCCTTACATATTCTACCTGCAACACAGTAGCCTACTAAAAGTGTTACATTTATTTGTGACCAGTGTCCAGGTAACTTTGTGAGGTTTCTATGATACATACATTTGTATATTGTATATTTGTTATGCATAACACTCTTGTAATGCCATCATACTGTTTTTATTATGTGAAGCACTACACATATATCAATATAAGTTCTTTGCCAGTAGGGACATAGCACCGGCAGTAATTTTCAGATGGAATCGCGATTCAAACTGTACCATCTGCTGACTGAAAAGATGCCCCCAAACATGTAAATAAGATTTATATTTATTTAGGGGGAAATGGATCATTCAAAAAAAGTTTGCTGGAAGCGATCATTGTCAGTTATAAAGACAAAAGCGTTGGACTCAGTCTAGAGCCCTACCTGGAGAAGCTGAATTGTGCTACGAGCAAGCTACTGTAGCCAAGCTGCGGTTTATAGCCAAACTACACTGAGGGGATTTTTGAATGCGACGGAAATTAAAACTTTTCTTTTGACATTACATTTTACATTACATTACATTTATTCATTTAGCAGACGCTTTTATCCAAAGCGACTTCCAAGAGAGAGCTTTACAAAAGTGCATAGGTCACTGATCACTTGACATAACGTTTAGGCTGTGGCATTAAAGACAGCGACGCACCATACAAGCTAGAGTTTAAGAGCCAATACTAGCCATTAGTTTACCCCTAGCCCTTGGCCCTCAACTGAGAGGTAAGGGCTACATATCCCTAAGAAAAGGGACGCCACTTGGTTACGGGTACGTCATCTAGCACGTATCGATATCTCCAAAGCAAGTAGTGTTATGCTACTAATGGAGTTACTTAAAACTGTAGACATACTAGTCAGAGAAATGCTGGACTTGTTGTGCAAATCAGCACTGTAAGCGTAGCAAACTAGCGATTTTTAGAAAAGTTTCAATTAGGAAAATGGTTGCAAATATATATAGGACTGTATAGCACAAAACAAGACTGTCATTTTTTTAAATCAATTAATTAAGTCGAAAATATTACATTTATCGGACTCTCTGGATGATCTGGCCGCCATTGTTGCCGGTCGCGCAGTATTCACATAGCCCTAGGTTTCAAGTAAGCTCCCGATCTTACTTGGTTTCGTCTTAGCCCTACCCCTAGCTCAAAAAGAGTATTGGGACACCACTAGCTCTCATGTGAACGCGCAAAAGTAAGGATAAGGGGTAGGGGTAAGGGGGAGTATTGGGATTGGCCCTAAATACATTCTTTAATGTGACATTACTTACTGTACATGCAATTCTTGAATTGCTTAAATGTATAATGCTGCTAGTACACCACGGCACGATCCGATACTTGCTCTGCAACAGTCTGCATGTCGTATCTAATGTGTCGTTGCTAACGTGTGCTGACGTTGTGATGTAGTCTAGCACTGAGTCCCCTTTGTTGACATAAGGCACTTTTTTTTTAGCTGAAGATTTGAAGGAGCTGAAAGGTGTCACTAGCCTGGGTGCCAGCCAAACTTATCCCCGCCCACAAAATAATTTGGTCTGGAAGTTGGGTCTGGGGTGTCACAAACAAAAATGACGGGGAACACATGCGCGAAAGCTAAGACGATGAGTGTTTATTAAATAATAATAATAATAATTATATAATAACTCAAAACCAAAACGTGCTGCGGACAAACGAAGGACCTCCTCTCTCTCTCTCGACGTCCTTTTGAGACACCGGGGCCAGGTGCAGCCAATTAACGGCCGAGGAGGCCGTCACACTCGGTTGGGGAAAAACTATCCGAACCAGAGCCATAGAAAAAGAGAGTTGCGACACGCTATGATCTCGCCGACACGTGATCACGTGGTTCATGTAGCTCTCAATAGTTCCTAGCAACTCCACTGCTGTAAACCTGTTTGAATGGTTTTCAATGAAGCTGGCCAACGGAAGTCGCTTTCTCAGGCAAATTACCAATTGAAACAAGCTCGTTTGAAGACATCCGACATTCTGGCTATCTTCGGCTGACTCGTATCTACAAAAGGAAGTCCTCCCTGACGTTTTTGGTGTAAAATGGAGTGAAATACAACACTGTGAACACTCACTGCCAGTGAAACGCTGTCATGTGGTTCCGGTAGCTCGCTGTTGTTAAAAAAAACCCACTGCTGTCAACCTGTTTGAATGGTTTTCGGCGGGACAGACAGAAGCACCAACTCGATTCACCTATATATATATATTAACGGTATATTAACACATAATGTCAATTGGTTACTGGTTTGTTGTATCATGTATGTCTGCTACTTTATTAACATGTATGTATTACATTCACTTATAATACATAACACAATATTGTGAAGCTGAGCTAGAAATGGCTATGCAAGCTACCATACTGTACCAGTTCTGTACATACCAAACAGTAGCCTAATGAGGACTATATTGGTCCACTTAATGTTTAACCTTTGACTGTTGAAGTAAATGGGACTTGTTAAACTTCTGCCCACTTACAATTTACCACATTAACAACACTTATATTTGTAGTGGCCTACTTGATGCAAGTTGAATCTAACCATTATCACCAGCAACTGTTCAAGAGAGCTAGCTGGACGATCTGCAATTCAGTGTTGCTATCTATAATCAGATGTACTATAGACTAATAAGAGAAGACTAACTTTGTATGCCAACGAACACCAATAACTAGAACTAATATGACAGACTACAAACGAACGGACTTCTGGTTATGAAACCCGTGCTCTCTAGCTATCAGTAAAAGTGTTGCTTAGCTCTACGTTAGATACTAGACCTACTAGCTCTAACTGCATTTAGAATCTAACAAGCTATAATCTTACGATTTTTTATCTAAAGCTAGCTATAAGAAATACTACTAATAACAATTGATATGTGGTGATAAAAATATGAAAAAAATCAGGATTTTCGTCAATTTACCAGCTAACTAACTTCGGAGACTGAAAATGAATGGGGTTCAACGGTGGAAAATACGATGCTAGGAACTATTGGTCGCCTCATGGTCGCTTTACTTCCGCATTCCTCGATAACAATGGGAGTCTATGGAAGTGTCGCAACTCTCTTTTTCTATGGCTCTGATCCGAACAAGAGCTGTTCGGACCATTCAAATTGTCAGGGCGGGCTTTATACGATGATGGACAGATGATGTAACGTAATCAACCACGTCACCAAAGAGCGTTTGGGTTGAATTCGTTTTCAACAAACGACATACTACGTTGCTTTGATTGGTTGTAGGTCTATCCAATTCAGCGAAGAGGCATCTGTTTTCCAGGTTCAGTTAAAACACGCCCCATACTCAAAGAATTATGAGTATGACAACGTCAGGCTAAGGTGTCAAGGAAGAAATGGAAGAATATGAAGAAGTTGAATAAAGAAGCGAAGAACGCTGAAGCAGCATTCCAACAATAAAGATTTGAAGAACAATAGTTGGAATGCTGAAGTAGCATTTCAACATTTTTGAAAACAATCCCCATTTCATGTGCCTCCATGGGAACTCATTCCAGGCCCTTCACTCTAATTGGTCCTCCCTTGCAGCATACGCTTCCCTAGCGTGTGCACTAGGAGGCTGTATCGGAGACTGTAATGATAAATCAACTGCTTTCAAAGGGGTTTGCTGGCTAGCTGACAGAACGACAATATAAAGTATATATAAAGATATACTTTCAGAATTGATCAGTGCATTTTGTTACATAAATTAATGTGTTTACTGATGTAAAAACTGCCTGCACATTGCAAATGTACATGCAAGCTCTGTATGGTGAATTATGCCTACAATTATAACTGGCTCAACCATTGTGCATGTAATAATTTCTGTTATGAACTAAATGTATAGATGTTTGTGGTAGGACAATTTATTAACATAACATAAGCAATTTATTAGTAGGAAACAGCAGACAAATGAAGGCTACATAATAATTTGCATTAAATGTAGGCTAACGCACTATTGGCAATTTGACTAGAATAGATTATGTGGAAGTTGAATTAATTAATTAATTTATTTCAGACAATTACCACTAAGTACTTCAGAGATGACAGATAATTTCAATTGTGATCTGAGAAATATAGGTACCAAAACCACTGAGAAGAACTGTCATCAACAGCTGCATCACGGGATCTGCAATATCTATCTATATTTCCACACATCAGCGTGTGTCACCGACATAATCACAGGCATTGTGCCCTATCTATAATTCCAGGAATCTGTGTGTGCCACCAATTTTATCATGGGTACTATGCACTAGTACTGTACATTTTGTAAGATTTTGTTTTACTATGAAAGATGGGGATCAAAGCTTTCAGTGCAGTCACTGCCTAATGTTTAGTCAGTTGCTCAAAGACTTAGACACATATATTTAAATGTATTTTAGGTATTGTTTGCTCTTTACAAAGTTGTTCAAACTAAATTAAATTTCACTCTGTGTGGTATTAAAAAGTCTTAAATCCAACTGTCCTAAACCTGCAGATACCCTGATATAATATTTTTGATAGGTGGCCTATACAACTTATAGGTTAGCGACCACATTTTGAAAAACTTTCCCAAAAACCTGCAACTCGTGATTATTTCAAGCGACTGATAGAAAAAAAAACAAAGTTGTGGATTATAAGCGGACTTGGCAACTCTGATTTTGTCGCGTTGACCCATGGTTATCTAACACAACACTCAAATTGAGTAACATCTGTTTGTACAGCTTAAATATTCTGTTGAAATAGGTCAGCTGATCTTTGTTTCAGACATTTGATATGAAATCTATTATTTCTTAATGTGTTCCTTTTAATGTATTTGCTCCTTTTTCCAATCCCACCCCCTATCTAGTTTTGTGCTGAACACCACTGTCTCGGCCCCCCACGAGGACAGGATTACAGCCATGTGCTTCTGCCCTCTGCCAGAGACCACCATGCTTGTGACCGCCAGCCAAGACAGCAGCTTCAAAGTTTGGCTGCTGGCAGACCAGTCAGACATGAATGGTAAGCCAGCCCAGTTCTAGCCTAATTGTTTCAAGTTCACCATCCAATATAATTCCCCAAGGATGGGTGCCTGCTAAAGAGATCCTTGGGAAACAGGCTTGTACCATAGCCTAGTTAGCGCCCTTGGCCAGTGTTGGGCAGCCGTCTATTATCTGAGTTGCGCATGTTGTGATTCATGCTGAGATGGGTTTGTGGCCAAAAAGAGGCTGACCATGTACAAACTCCATGAGAATGGTTTCACAAACCTCATGTAATGTGGCCACATGACTCAGCATTTTTTTCGGCAGAGACAGCTAACCACGTCAGCATTTACAACACAAGGCAATTTTCACAAATGATCAATTCTGTCTCAAATGTCAGCTCACATTGCATGTTTACTAAACCTTGAACATAAGCAACACAAACATGTATTCACCAACATGTATTGTAGTGGTACAATTTGGTGGATGTAATCCCCAAAGCCGCTACTTAAATACTCTAGTAAAGGTTCATTCTGTAACTTTCTCACTTCCCTTAACCTACAGAAGACGTTAACTCCTGGTCGTGTGACTTTGTGGGAAGATATCACCACTTGAAGCCTGAGTGTTGCTGCTTCTCGGCAGACGGCTCCTTACTGGCTGTGGGCTTTCAGGAGGTGGTGACTGTGTGGAGTTCTGCCTCTTGGGAACTGGTGACCACCTTTTCTAAGCCCCCAGGAACCATCAGGTGAGGATAAGTGTGTGCAAACAGTGACCCCCCTGCAATTTTTTAAAAGCAATCCAAGTGCACCCAGTGCTTGACATTGTACGTATACTAATAATTTACATGTTCAAAGAATCCTGTGGTTGTAAAGGAACAATTGCTACTGTGGACTAGGGTTGTCACAATACTAGAACTACACTACGTGATACTACACTATATTTAACGTTTAGGGAGTCAGGTGGCTGAGCGGTTAGGGAAACGGGCTTGTAACCAATCACGTCCGGTTTGTGTCAAATTACGTTGTGTCCTTGGGCAAGGCACTTCACCTTACTTGCCTCGGGAATGTCCTTATACTTACTGTAAGTCGCTCTGGATAAATGACGATGTTTATTAGCTAATGTTCAGAGTTTTCAGATTACATTTCTGAGTAAATTGCTGGATTGTAAGACGAGGCCCCCATCTATCAATATGACTACATGTAACTCTTCAGGTGTCGCCGCCATTGTTCCATCCACTGTCTAGTGTAGTAGCCTATATTATCACTCTGTGCTCCCTGTAACAGAAGCTGTCAATCAAGGTACAAGGATGTCCCTGTAAGTGTTATCGTGTTGAAAGCAACTAATCATAAGAGGGTCAGTGCCTCCATAGTTTTCCACCCCCAAATTGTCAAAAGTCATGTAGACTTGTGTGAGCAGAAATCAGCAGAGTATCGAATCAGAATATATTTGTTTTTATCGATTAGTATCCAAGCATACATTTTGACAAGCTTACCGTGGGTCGTATTTGAAAAAGTTCCATTAATATTCCATACTGTCAGTAACTAGAAGAGAGAATAGATTGAAATCAAAACATTTACTTACTCAAGCATATTAATCTGTGAAGTTTTTTTGTAATTTTATTTTTACCAAAAAAAACGTCTATGGGATTGTTCAGAGGGCCGGTCCAAATGCGTGGTTTGGGGACCCCTGGTCTATTCCATGTGCAGAAGTAATACTGGTACTGGTTAGATAAGTCTTAACTCCGTCCCTGCTAAGAGAACCTCATGTATAGTAAAGATTGTTTAGTTATAATTCTAGATTTTCACTCTAGATGTCATCTTTGCTACGTAACCAATCAATCTTATAATGTCCAACCAGCTGTGACTTTAGGATTTCACAGAACAATGGTTGTAATTTTTTCTTGAATACCATGACTAAGTAGCTTTGGAAATGTGTATACTTTTGGCACCATATACTGTAAGTGCACTGTACTACAGCTGGTTCCATATTGTGTGTGTTTAAAATGTATAACTAAATTGTTCTCTGGTTCAAAAATGGTATATGAGGTGACAGTGATGGTATGAGTGTATTATTTTAAGGTTTGGGGTTAAAAATGGTCTCTGTCTATCCACCAGGGACATTTGTTTTGGACGACTGAGCTGTTCCAAGTATCTGCTAGGAACAACCACAAACAACCTCTGCTGTTGGAACCTCCTCACCTGTGCATGTAAGTCCTCATCCTCCATCTCCGATCCCCCAGTGCCGCTCTCTCTCCCCTGTGTCCTCATTCTGTTTTTGTTGTTCATTTTTACTCCATCAGTGGAGTGGAGTACCTCCATGGATATGTCTCTTCTCGTGGCTGACCCCCTGTCTGAGCACATGGCTGCCTTTAGCTGTCAAGCTGGCAGCACAGACTGTAAGTTCCACTACCATAGTTTTTTGTTGTTGTGATGGGACTTAATTTGGGTTTAATTATATTTTGATTAAAAAAACTGTTGTAGACTAAATCTGATGGTGTAAAATTGCAACTTCAACTGCAACATTTATTTTTACCTCTGCATTCCACGGCCCACATTGCAACGCACAAAATTATTTGTTTTATATTGATACACATGCCATATATTGTTGGAAAGCTGTGATTCTATTGATGTAATTTTTTCATACAACTAGCTCACATAAGCGAACGCTTTTGTCCGTTCATGCACAGAAAGTGAATAGGACTTATGGTAACTTTTTTTCAAAATGGACTAGGAAAACTAAATTGTTGCTATTCTATTTTTCTATAATGAATGTTTATTCATTGATCTTCAAATAACAAACCAAGCAGTATTTTTTTCAATACAAAGTAAAAATAATAATACAATTTTATGCAAATTTGAATGAATCGTGACTCCTTAAGTATGTAACGGGCCATCCGTGTCATTGAATAGCTAGCTTTTCTTTGGCGTAGCTGGTAGTGGTGGCGCTTGGGAAGTCAGAGGATTTACCGAGGATCGAACACGGTCCGGAAAGCCAAGCTTCTCTTGCAGTCTTAAAGAAATCGCCTACTGTCATGGATTTTTTGGGGGAAGGTGACCAAGGCATACACAGCTTGTGGCAAGTAGAACACTACCTCTCAAAAGTAAGAACCTACAGGCATTGTCCTCCATTGATCCTGTGGTGAGGGGCCATTCCCAGGCTGTTACTCAGCTGAAGGAGTTGGCTAGGATCATGAAACATTTAGTGCCCTTAGAGGTGAAGGAAGAAGAGGAAGAAGGAGTAAAACCAGAAGAAGTGCTAGATAGTTTAATAAGAGTTTATGTCTCGGAATAAAACATGAAATTGAATATTACAAATTAGTGTCACAAGTATTTTGATCTTCAGAATGTCATTTTACTTCGCTTCAATTAGCTCTATCTTTTTTGACTATACACGTGTTTGCATTCCCTGATATATATATAGATATTTATGTATATATAGCTGGTTGGTGCGTTGTGTTTCCTCCCAGGGAGTCTGTTATAACACAATTCTTGGACACAGCTTTATTTTGTAGCCCTAGATTTATTGCTAGGAAATTACCAGAGTTTTCCGTTTCTTAGCCTACATGAATGGTGGTTTTGAAACAACACAGAACGTAGATAATTAACATCACACTCTCGACACAGAATATACAAAAATAATATGTTACCAATGCCATCATAATTAAACAAATATTATACGGTCTATTAACATTATATTAATAAAATCCGACCACTGTCGTAAACGAAACATTCCACAGCGCTGGTCCGACCGCTACATAGACTATTTATAAATTTAACAGAACTGAATAAGGTTAAACAATCAGAGGACTAAGAACAACAAACAAAAAACATACTTTTATCATGAACGCACCATTTCACTAAATTAAAGATTGCGAGCATAAAAGGCGGTATTAGCCTACTGCAGGAGACCAACCGTAATTTTTTATAACTCTAGCTGATAAGTCTGTTGACAAGCGTAGTCGGTCTCCTATTGGCTGATCCCACCAGCCTTTCTTAATGGTAATTATGCCCTTTGAAAATTATCGTACACTGACATTTGTGCTTTCAATTTGTAACTACAGAGCTTACAATTTCTGGGGAAATTGTAGGGTGTGCTCGCGTGCGTCGGTTGTAGGTGGGTCCGTCCCTTTAAGTTTTTCCCTTCTAGTGGTATTTTCAAGTATTTAGCCTAGCTACTCATATTGCATAATATATTAAGAACCCCTTTTGAAACAAGCTACTGTAAAAACGTTGTCACTGGCAATATTTCAGATGGAATCGCGATTCAAACAGTACCCACAAAACGTAGTTAAATAAGTTTGACATAAATTTAGGGGGAAATGGCTAATTCAAAATAAGTTTGCTAGAGGCAAGCTGGCTGCTGATTGTTTGAAAGCGCCTTAAATGAGGACAGTACTACTACACACTGCCAGTGGGCGACCAAGTCTGAATCTGAGGCTAACGTCAAAACAAGATGCGGTCTCACTCAAATTCCAAGTTTCACACAAATCACAATAATATGCTGACCCACTGGCTGTCTTCACAATAGTCATATCAGCATAACATTGCCTTGTTTTTTGGTTTAGAATTGACCGAATTATCAAATAAAGAAAATACTACTATGACGCTTTCTAGCATGGCTGCCGCCTAGACTAGGCGGTCTCACGGGCGACCCGCACTCTCTCAAATTTCAAAGACTTTCACGACCTAAATCAAAAATCCGAGATTGCCGTTCCACTGAAACGCTTTCTCAACAAAACCCAACTGTTGATTTTTTTAGGGTGGTATTTTTCACTCATAATCTAAACTCCAATTTGCGTGCTAGAACGTCTATCACATTGTATCCATGCGTCGTTGCTAATGTGTTTAGACCAGTGGTTCTCAAACCGGTCCTCAGGGACCACCTGTCCTGCATGTTTTAGATGTTTCCATGCTCCAACACACCTGATGAATCAGGTGTGTTGGAGCAGGGAAACATCTTAAACATGCAGGACAGGTGGTCCGGTTTGAGAACCACTGGTTTAGACGTAGTGACGTAGGCTAGAACTGAGTACCCGTCGGCGACAAAAGACACTTTTTGCGACAAACGTTGTATGGTCCTAAACTGTGCAACGAAACGTAAATTCTAATACAATTCAATCGGGACCAAGACGAAACTTTTGACACCGGCGTTTTCTATGTAGTCCAAATATTGACCGAGCCTTAGGGGGGCAATAATAAGAATAAAAGACTCCCTGGGAGCGAACACAACGCACCAACCAGCTATATATATATATAGATAGATTTCATTTCTCACCTACACCATTGTCATAATACAAAAAATGTAAACGTGAGGGGATTTGGCCTGGCTGACAAGTCTTTGGTATCGAGGGAATTATCGGTGCATCCTTACTTACAGGGATTCTATCAACAGGGGAAAGAACTTCAGTGTCACCTTTCAAACGAGACCACAACCATGTTCTCCAAATTGTTCAAGAACATTTTTCAATTTACTTTGGGTATGCCTTGTTTAGGCATTTAAAAACAGACAATGAAGGAGCCTGCCTGATAGAGAGGGGAAGTTGATTCCACAGCCTAGGACCAGCAACTGCGAAGGCTTTATCACCTGTGCGTTTACAGCTAACATCTCTTGATTTGGTTTTGTGTTCCCCATAGTGTTCGTGTTCAAGCCGAGGGAGCCAAGAACATTCTTTTCCCGTAAGGCTTTGTGCACAGGTAAGGTGCAGCATGCTATATTCGCCCCCCGAGGTGAGATGCTGGACAGCTGCGATGAGCGTACCAAGTGGCTCAACAGATCCCAGCTTTATTTCCTTACCCAACACATGGTAAATATTGCTAGACAAACTAGAAATATTATGCACTCATCACTGGGTATCTTGAGAATCAAAGTTCTTAAGTAGCTTAATTCATGTTTTAGTTACTATTTTTTCGTAGATGACTGTTGTTAACAATAGGTTATGTTTCTAATCAAGCTGGTAACAAATGGGCAGGGAAATTCATTTATTCAGCTCATGTATTCAAATTCTTGCTGGCAAGCTATTTAGCCTAGAGAAGATGCAAGAGAATTGCATCAAACTCTTTGAAGCCACTTCCAATCAGAATCCCTTTCATACAGATTCATCTTTCATGGCCTCCACAAACTCAATACAAAGCTAAATACTTTTGTTTCCCCCTCTTACTATCAACACCATTATATGCTGTGTGGCACTACAACCTACAATAGCACATTGCTGGCAAGTAAGGCTAAAGATTATTAAAGGGACACATACCTTCTCCATTTTAGGATCTAATGACTTTTACTACCGAGACTAAACAGGACAGGCTTGAGGCATCTACTAAACAGGTACTGGTAATTTTATTTTTCTCAAAATACAAATGATGATTGGAAATGGCATTCGACTTTAAGACCAGCCACTTCGGTGTTAAGCATTGTTTTCTTTCCTCCTTGTAACAATTCTTTGTGTTTAAGCTTGTTACCGATGACTGCGTTGCTGTGACGCCATTCTACCTGCTGCTCGGAAAACACAGGCAGCAGCAGAAGGAAATCAAAGACAGTCTAAGCAGTTTTGCTACTGGAAGGACTCTACCCTCTAAGGGCTCTGCCATTAATGAGGTGTGTGTGTTGGCAAATCATGGCCGTCATAAGTGGCTGGTGAATAATATCCATTATTCAATTGCCAAAATCAGGGTGTGCTAAATTGAAGAGACCTGTCCTAAATACAGTTACATTCAATTAAAATATTATTTGGTCATGTACACTCTTCTTAAATGTAATGCAAATTACTTTTCTTGGCCATACAGCTGTATATGTCTGATTTTAATGTTTCTATTGTCCTTGGTCTATCTGCTTGACCTTAATTGCTCTGTCATCTATCAGCTGCTGCAAACCCCAGCCCACGTCCTGCCATCGGCCTCTTTCCTGTGTTCCATGTTTGTGCATTCCCTCTTAATCTCCATCACTGAGAACAGGTGAGCAACTTGCCATTGAATGTACATGTGTTTTCAAGCTTCAAGGTGTCATTTTGTGATATTCTAAATGTTCCCAAATAATGTATCATTATCATCAATAATGTAGCTTCATCAAAATTGTATCTTGTAGCTTTATCTACCGACATCTTACAATTGGTGATTGTAGTGTTTACTTATGTTCAGTGTATGGATGGGAAACTATGTCCCTTTAAACAATTTGTGGTACAAGAACATTGGTACATTTCATGACGCATCATGATGGTTAGTTCCTAAAAAGAATTGTTGAACATGTGCTTTTATAGCACAAGACATGAAAAGGAACTTACTGGAGAGGAAGTAGAGAATGAGGAAGAGGACTCTGATGAAGAACAGGGGGCCCCTGTCCCCAGGCATGAATTTACATCAAGAAAACGGGGACCAGTTGAGGAATCGGGGCTTACGAAAGCCCAAGATCGGGAACTGAGGAGAGTGAAAAAAAATGACCACAGCTGGCTCAGCAGCCTCCTTAACTCCTAATCCAAGTCCAAAAAAAGGATCCAAGTTTTGTAACCTATTGAAAGGCTCATCATTGTTGACATTTCATTTTCAAGGATTTAGTAGACTTTATACAATTAATAATCAATCTAGTTGTACAAGTTAATTGTTTATGAACAGTATGTGAAGAATATATGGCATATAGAATAATAAAGAGGTTTTCTCCCAAATGTATTCCTTTTGTTTGATTCCAACTTTAAAAACAGTAGGATACTTTTAATCATGAACTTTGCATTCCTCAAATAATAAAAAAAAGGGTCCCATTATGCAGAGTTGTTCAGGTCTTAACAGCTACGACATAAGTTTCAATGGTTAGGATTTTTTCTGTAAATTAGTTTTGTCCCCTTTAAACACAAACTATATTATAAGATAGTTAGGTCCTGTGTTTAGCAACACAGACAGCTCAGTGAGTGAAATGTCGTTTCCAGTTGGTAGTTGCCTGTGAGGCAGGCCTTCCTCCTTGGCTCATTTAAAGTTAGTTAGAAGGCACAGAATCCTGCTGTAAAGTGGAATAGAAAACGAGTTTTAAGTTCACCACACCACAGAAGTGTGTTTGACTACCCATCCAAATTCGAATGAAAAAAAACAGACTATGTTAAATTAGGCTTTGAAATCGTGTATGGAATTAGAACGTATTTGTTCAATGAGTGAACTCTTGGCCTATACTATCAATGTTTCAGGATTTGGATAAGTTTTTACCATTGCATACTAAAATCGGAAATGCAAGACCATCAACCATCAATCCACAAGGCCTTTGCTAAAGACCAAGGAATGTGTGGGGGCTTGGTCAGCCCACAATCTCCTTAATTGTTGTGTGTGCGTCTTGCCAAGCCCGCGCGTGTGTCAAGGGAGTGGGAAGCAAAGAGAGACTTTTCATTGTAAATTTCACTAGAAATTAGCCCAGCTAGCATGTTTCAAATATTCACTTTTCATCTTAGTCAACTTTTTCTGAGATTTGTGTACTAAACATTCTCAAGAGTTTTCATATGAACTTGTGATTGAATCAGAGTATCAGTTTTTGACTGGCTGATGTGTAAAGCATTATTTTAGCGTTAGAGATCAATTTGATTTGCTTTATATCAATCATTTTGGAGATATGAAGTTGCCTTTGCACATGGTAACATGTTGTAGTGTCTTCCACCGATATACCAAGTTTGGTGTTGATATCTCAAAGATTTGCTGAGATTTGATCCAAATTCCTGTTTGGTCGCTTTTCTGCTGAATTTGATGGGCTGTCACGGACAAACGAGTTCGAAAATCGGAACGCCATGGCATAGGTTTTGTGAGGCTTAGTCTGAAGATCATCTCTGGCAAGTTTGAAGAAGACTTTGAATTGGAGGCTTTCAAAGGTTTTTGATAAAACCGGAAATAGCGGAAAATCTATATATCTGGAAATTGACGTCATTTGAGTGTGTTGAACTCGTCTTGATCCAGGGAATCCAATGGTACCTCATTTTTGAAAATCAGTCATACGGTTCAAAACTTGCGTATGGAAACAAAAGTCCAACTTTGACCCATTGGTGGTGCTAGAGTGGTGCAATGGGAAACATGAAACTTGGTGTAAGTATAAAAGGGACCGTCCTTAATGTGTGCCAAATTTCACAAAAAGTTATCGAAGGGGTCTAGGGGCTGCCCATAGACTCCCATGGCACAAGAATAATAAGAAAGCCATCAATAACAATAGGTTCCCTCCTTACAGGGGAATCCTAATGATTTAAATGAAATGGAGTATTTCACAATGGTTTAGTCCAGGGTTGGGGAAGGTCTGGCCCCAGAAACGCTGGCCGCAGAAAGTTATTTCAAAGTAGCAAAAAAAATCGTAGAGTCTTTCCTACAAAACCAGCAGAACGCTGCCCTCAGAACGTTGGTTTGGTGTGTTGTAGTTTTTAATGGGGGCATCGTGGTGTTGGTACGTAGGCCTACGCGGTGATAAAACTACAAATCCTGTAATAAATGCAATAGGCTATCTGCCAGCGAAATACGTCAGCGTCCTCAGAGTTCGTTAAAGTTCACCTACGTGTGGAAAATGGGAAAGTGTACTTTCAAAGAGACGTGGTTAGATCACAGCGATTTTCGCTGTGATTTCTCAGCTCCAGGTACGAGGCTCGCTGCAAACTTTGCCCAAAAAATATTCAAATTAGGGACTCTGGGTGTGAAGGCGCTGGAGTCACATGCCAGAGCGGAGAAACACAAGCTATACACACTCACTCACACAGATTGCTTTATCTGTAAATTAAATTAATGGTTTTTCATAGACTGAATTCATTGAAATAAAATGATTTTTTCAGAATTTCTTTGATTTAAATATTTTTTTGGTAATGCGTCGTGTAGGTCTTAAATTTCAATCTTTATGGTCTTAAAATGTCTTAATGTCTTAAATTTGACTTACTGAAACCTGCAGAAACCCTGCATATGCGGCCCACAAAATAATTTGGTCCGGCCCCCCATGGCACTGCAGGCACCTTATCATTAGGTGCATTATTCGTTCGTTGCGGCTGGGCAGCAGTACTATTTGTATATGTAGAGGAGGACCGTGGAGGCACGCAGCGTCGCGTACCATCATGCTCCACCTTCACGGTGTTTCCTGAAGGCGTGGAAGAATCCACTCTGACCGGAGTGGGTCTGTGTGGTTCTCCTAAAAATGATAACCTACAACACAAAATATTTCAGCTGCAAAGCAATGATGTGCTGAAAGCTAGTTACAACAACCTCCCACTGCTTGAGTTATACAAACGTTAAATAAGTAACGATGAATTTCCCACTTTGAGAAGACATGCATTAAAATATGCATCTATATTTGGGACAACTTACTGCTGCGAGCAGTTCTTTTCTAAACTTACCAAGATTCAACTGCGCCCCAGACTGACCAACGCAAACCTGGAAAACCAGTTGCTAGTAGCAACATCATCAATACCAGCTAACATCACAAACCTCACCAAAGAGAAGCAGTTCCAGCCATCACATTAGGGGTGAGTTAATTAAATGTTTGACCAAATATAGCAGGCTAATTTTTAAGCTGATAATTCTGTACGGCCCCTGAATGATATAATAAATATCCTAATGGCCCTTGGCAGAAAAAAGGTCCCCCACCCCTGGTTTATTCTTTTATTTTCAATTGGAACTTTTTACAATGTGTATAGTAATGTCAGCATAAATAAAAATGGTTTGGGTAAGAAGCTTGTTATACATAATGATAACTGTAAACAAATAAATTCAACATATTTTCTAGTTGCGCTTCTCAGGAGTAAATCTTCAACATGCTCATTCTCAGTGTTAACTGTGATACTCAAAATAATGAGTAGCCAAAATAACACTTGCTATCTTAAGATATTAATTGGGTAATGTATGGTTTGTGTTTTGCTTACACCTCTTTGTGTTGTACTCTTAAGTGTTACTCAGTGTTAAGTATTTGTATCCCACAGTTTGTTTAACCTTGGGGAAAGGGGAATGCATATGGGGTGTGCATATATGTAAGACGCCCATGGGCTCACATTCTACCCTTAGGAAACTGGGGGGACCACCCCC
The DNA here is from genome assembly GCA_903064625.1 of Mallotus villosus. Lineage (NCBI taxonomy): Eukaryota > Metazoa > Chordata > Actinopteri > Osmeriformes > Salangidae > Mallotus > Mallotus villosus. The sequence continues at coordinate 136,422 of CAEFZP010001257.1, read as the reverse complement.
TGTATTTTTGTTCAGGTCACCATGATCGTGTGCCAGATTAGTTTAAGTTCCATTTCCTCATCCCCCATTTCCTCACCCTGGTTTTGGATCATTGTATTTGCAATGGCACGTTCTGTTCCCCTGCCCACCAGGGATTCGTAACAAACACCAACTAGCCTGCTTGAAATCACAGACATACAATAATAATATCAAATATAGCTGCAGCCAGCAATGGCGGGTTCCTCCTCAACATTGCAAACCATTACAAAATTGACATGACACAGACATATATTTCATACACATACACAACATTTCAAGACAATTGGAGAATGGCTGATTTTAAGTTATTTTTTGAAATTCTTTACAAATTGTCACTGTGGAGAAAAATCCATGCTGCCAACATTATAGGTTCTTGAGACTTTGTTGTTCCCCATAAGCATGCATACCAACTTTCAGATATCTTGGCCTGATGAAGTAAAAATGCCACCCTTTTGAAAGTGATAACTTTGAAGCGTGTTCTGCCACCTATGCTCCGGTCAGGCCCATCAGGCAGAGATCTATTCTTTAAGGTTTTGACTAAGGACTGGGAATGACATCACACCTGAGTTCAGGGTTGCCAGCAAACATTTCCAGCCCAACAAATGCAATAAATGTTGTTACCACATGTATCCAATAGATGCCTCCATAGTTAAAATGTAAAAATTACTGGTGGATTCATATTTCCCTTGTTTTCTGCTATTCTCACATTTCATTGGTTTGTTACAACAAATTATTTAATCATTGCACTTCCTATCAACACCGAACAGAGACACAGAACTACTGTATGAAACTGAGGAGACACATTACTAAAGGAAGTGTGTGCAGGTTATGAACTCTTACTGCTCGCTCTCCCTACACATTTTCCCCATCCGTGCTTTTTCCCTCTCTCCCAGCACAGGTCACCCCAAAGCAGAAATTTGGTGGCTGCATGAGGTTAACAAGTGACCCAAAAATCATATATATTGGCCATCCTCAACCAAAATATTTTAACCCACAACACGATTGTAGGGTTTTTCCAATAAAACTCTTCCTACACAGGAGCCTATGGTTGACGCGTGTTCTATGTTATAAAGAGAAAGAATGTTCCACCGGAGTTGTCTTGGACGCTTTATTTGTTGACACCTTTCATCTTTGCACGTTGACACAACACGTTCAGAAAAACCGCGAGACTCCTAATTTCTTGAGCCCAACCAAAACATATATACCGCCCAGCTACGGCAGCGAATTAAAATAATTCCCTTAAAGTTACAGGTGTCAAGTGTACTGTAATGATTTAGTGTAAATGCCATGTGTATTATGAACTGGACTTGTATGTGTTGAATGCGTCTTATGGGGGCGTTGCTATGGGCTGCAAACGCTACTGCGAACCTAATTGCCAATTACCTGGCAATTAGCTTGATGGGACTGGAGTGGTGTAGTTCGTGGGGATAGGCCCCATTCCCTGTATAAAAGGGTAGCCAAGAGATGAGGAGCAGGCAAGACCGGACGGTGGATAAAGATACGGGAGACGAACGAGGAGCGGAGATCCAGGCGACAGACGAGGGCAATCGCAACTGAACAGCTGTAACAAGGGACATGTTGCTAGGCACAACATTTTGGCGTAGTCGGCAGGATCCTCCTTAAGCACAGACAATATGGCGGACGAGGCCAGGCAGGGGGAGGTGGCCGGTGCTGGGACTTGTAATGTGGTGATGCCTTGGTTTCTGGGTGGGCCTTGGGTACCTAAGTTTGGGGACGAGGAGAGACAGGCAGGGTTTGCTGATTGGCGCATCCAAATTGAAACCTTTCTAAGTGCCCAGCATCTTCACCAAGCCCAACAGGTAGATTTTGTGTTAAGTGCACTACAAGGGGAGGCAAGCGAGAGATCCTGTTACTTCTCCCTGCAGAACGCGATACCCCAGCTAAGATATTTCAGGCACTAGGGGGGCTGTATGGGGAGAAAGCCACCATAGTTCAGCTACGAGCCTGTTTCTTCACCTGTAACCAACAAACTGGGGAAGGGGTGGGTATGTTTATCTTACGGCTACGGGAGTGTCTTGCCAGGTGGCGGGCGAAGGAGCCAAGACCGGATGAGGATGACGGTGATGAGATGCTGCGGTCCTAGTTGGTGGCTGGCCTCCGCCCGGGCCCAGTGCAGATGGAGCTCCAGAAGCTGTTACAGCGGGACCCCACCCTGAAGTTTGCAGACGTGAGCAGGGAGGTGAAAGCGGTTGAGCAAGACCACCACTGAAGAGGCCAGTGCACGAAGGACCTTTATGCCTCCACCAGCCCCCGTGCCAGTCAAATCTGTGGATGAATGGCGAGAGGTCCGAGAGGCTGTGAAAGCAGAGGTGTTGGCGGAGGCTGTGATCGACCGGGGCATATGCAGAGAGACTGTACCCAACGCCAAGTGCCGCCCCCTGATTTTTGACTGCCTCAGCCACCACCGGGCAAGTGGCTGGGGAAGGGACCCAAACTGAAATCCCCCTAAAGCCCGCATTAATTTTAGAGTGCCCTGAGGTTGAAGTCATTGTACAGGGGAGAGTTATCCCCTGCATATTAGACACTGGTTCACAAGTGACTCTGTTTAGCCAGTCATTATTTCAACGTTTCGTTCAACAGGGGCAGGTCCATGGGTCAGGGGAGTTCCCTTGGCTATCTTTAAAGGCCGCTAACGGGCTGAAGCTGCCATATGTTGGCTACGCGATATTGGACTTTGAGATAGGGGGGGGGGTGGTGGTGCCTTCCAAAGGGGTAGTCATAGTGGAGAATAAATGCCTTCAGTCGGACTATGGGATCTTGGGGATGAACGTGATAAGCCATTGCTGGGGGGCCCTTTTCCAGGATGGACACCCAGGCATGGCTGCTTTCAAATCGACCCTTCCAAGAGGTGCTGGCAAGGCGTGGGAGAGGGCCTTCCAGGTGTGCCGGCGGGTACAAGCAACTGGCCCTGAAGTGGAATTCCGGGGCACTGCGCGGCTGCAGTTACAGGATACAGTCCGGCTACCTCCCCTGACCGAGATGCTAGTCTGGGCTCGTGTCCCACAAGCTTCCAGACATCCTGATTGCTGTGTGGTGGTGGAGGACCTGGGGGGGGGAGGCGACAGAGTGGAGGACAGGTAGGGCAGTTGCAGATGCCCCCCCAGTACGGCAGCGTTACCGGCCAGTTCCACCCAGCCTGTATGCCCAGTTGCGCACCCTGCTCAAGGGGATGCTATCCGGTGGGGTGGTTACTGAGAGCTCCAGTCCCTGGGCAGCCCCAGTAGTCCTAGTAAGGAAGAAGGATGGAGCCTGGCGGTTCTGCGTTGATTACCGCAAGCTCAATGCGGTGACCCACAAAGATGCTTTTCCCCTTCCCCGAATTGAGGAATCGCTGACGGGGCTCAAGAAGGCAATGTGGTACTCCACACTTGACCTGGCAAGTGGCTACTGGCAGGTGGAGGTCGACCCTCGTGACAAGGAGAAGACCGCCTTTGCAACACCCATGGGCCTCTACCAGTGGGAGCGGATGCCGTTTGGCCTTTGTAATGCGCCCGCTACCTTCCAGCGCTTGATGCAGCGGTGTCTGGGAGAGCAGGTACATGATTTCTTGTTGATCTATCTCGATGATGTAATTATCTACTCTACAGACTTTGGAAGCCACCTGAAGCATCTCGAGCAGGTGTTGGAACGCCTCCACCATCATGGCCTCAAACTGAATCCGCAAAAGTGCCAGCTGTTTCGACACGAGGTGAGATACTTTGGGGCATGTAGTGAGTCAACAGTGAGTCGCTGTCGACCCAGAGAAGACTTCTGCAGTGCGGGGGAAGGCCCATTCCCACCAGCGTTAAGGAGGTACGTTCGTTTCTGGGGCTTTGCGGGCTACTACCGCCGCTTCGTCTCTGGGTTCTCCAAGGTTGCAGGGCCATTAAATAGTTTGCTGCAAGGAACAGGGAGTACAAAGACGGCAGGCATAACCTGGACTCCAGCTTGTCAGGCTGCCTTTGAGGGTCTTAAGGGAGCCCTCCTCCAGGCCCCAGTGTTGGCTTTTGCAGACTTTAATGCCCCGTTCCGCCTCTACACTGACGCCAGTTTACAAGGCCTTGGCGCTGTGTTGGCGCAAGTGCAGGAGGGGAAAGAGAGGGTGATTGCGTATGCAAGCCATAGCCTCCATCCACCCGAGAGGAACGACCAAAATTACAGTTCCTTCAAACTGGAATTTCTGGCACTGAAGTGGGCGGTCACTGAAAAATTCAAGGATTACCTGTGGGGGGCAGTGTTTAAGGTATACACAGATAACCGGCCCTTGACTCATCTCCAGTCGGCCACACTAGGGGCGACAGAGCAGAGATGGGCAGCTCAGTTGGCAAACTTTAACTTTGAACTGTGTTACAGGCCCGGTTCTACCAACCAGAATGCAGATACACTATCTCGGCTGCCCACTGATGTCAACAGCAATGTAGTCGGGGCAGAGTCCAGTTTCCATCCCCCAGGGGAAGCAGCTGCTGTGGCCACAGAGGAGGAGGAGGAGCCTGGGATTGATTGGCCGGCCCTGCAAAAGCTAGACCCAGACCTTGGACTGATGTGGCAGTGGAAGGAGGAGGGGAGGTCCCGCCAACAACTGGACCCACGATCCCTGAGGCCTCATGGTCGGGGGCTACTGAAGGAGTGGGAGCGCCTTGGTAACAGCCAGTTTATTCAGCCTCTGCATTTACAATAGGAAAAACTGTGTGAATGTTGACCGACAACAGCTCCACCTTGTAGAAATCCTCTGTTGCTATATATATTACGCAGGGCTGGACTGGCCATCTGGCATACCGGGCATATGCCCAGTGGGCCGACGCACTTTTCGGCCGAAACGCCGATATAATTTATAGGGCTTTTTTGGTCGGGCCGGCCCATAGAGAACTGACAGAGGCCCATTGGTTAATTTTCTTTATTGGCACTGGCCTGACCCAATCAAATCCAGCAACCCCCTTCCCTTGATTCATATTGCCTCCCGCAGGCCCTGAGACACGAGCTTAAATGAATGAAAAATCTACAGGCAAATGCCACAAAATGTGCAAAAATGTCCAACATGTTTGGGGTTAGCTGTTTCAACATCAGCATTACCTGTAGAGGAAGGAGAAAGAGGTGGCTGGCTCAGAGAGGCAGAAACATAGTGACAGGGTCAGGGTAGAAGTCAAGGAAGAGGAGAGTGACCATGACAGGACCATGGGAGCGAGTAAGGAAAAGATGGAAGAAAGAGTAGTTGACGAAGTGGTAAGGAGTAGGCAAATTAACAGGGAAGGGAGGGAGGCTGTGTGTACACTGCTTCTCTTATATTGATGCTCTTTTCCAGGGCATAAACTATTCTCAGCTTTATTGTAGCTTCTGGGAAGGGTTGTGGTTATTGTATTTAGCAGACACTTGTCCAAAGCGACAAAATATGAATCTTACAATAGTTCAAATTAACAGTAAACTGTTTTTAAAAGTTGCTAAGCCAATGTTAGTAAAAAAAGAAGTAATAATAACAAGTATCAATAATTTAAAAAATATACCATAAATATACAAATCATAACTCTAAGAATTAATTAATTATTTAAGTGTAGGATCAACAGATAAGTCTTGAGACCCCTCTTGAAGGATCCAAAACTATCACATGAACGCAGAACACTAGGCAACTCATATCATAGAATGCACACATATTTTAAGAGGACTGTCTGCAGGGAATGTGTCTGACCAATCACTGTGGGTGTGGGCCGCCGCCTGGGCCAAAAATGATTTTTTTCCTAGTCCAGCCCTGATATGGCGTAATTGAAATAAATAAACCAAATTAAAGCTGATAACACTAAATTATAATATGGCTACTGGTCTGTTCCATACTGTAACGTACTTACAATAGGAAAAACTGTTAATGTTGACCGACAACAGCAGGCACGCTCCACCTGGAAAGACATGCAGATGCTAGCATACAGAATATTAATATTTGAGTGCTAAAACATTAATAAAACGGCTGGTAGGGAAATATAAACACTGCTGAATTAATTTCTAACAATTCTCATTCCTGACTAAACAACAGGGTAAACTTTTAAATACTTTTCAAGTTATACTATATTTGTCCACAAGCATTCACCACATGTTACCTTGTAGAAAATTCTCCTTTGCTATGAGGAATTCCCAACGATGCCGCGCTATAGCTACTCGGAGCAGGTACACCTTTGAACAGTAGCGTAGCTGTGCCAATTTAGTAGAATTTAATCTGAACCCATACAACTATGTTACACCTCCATGAACCAGTTCTGCCCGATTAGCAGGATAATGTTATGTTAGCGATTGAATGGTAATGCAAACTAGCTAAAAACAATGTTAGTTCGCTTGGCTAAACTGGTTTTCATAGCAACAGAAATCAACAAATCAGATCAATCAAACTTTATTAAGCAGGGCGTGGACATATACAGTAAAAGTGAAATGGAAGGCATCTTTCTGTCTTGAAGCTGCATGCGCATCCTCATTGTTTGTAAACACAAGACCCCATATGTAGATAACATCCAAGCTAGGAATTTCGCCAAATCTGACTGCAGTTTTGTATACCATATGTACTGTGTTATGGTTATTTGAGTTAACTTGCTAAATGAATTAAATGTCTGTTAAATGTCAAATCCGGTCTTCCGGTTTGGAACATGTAGGAGCAAGACGTGCGAACGAGAGTCTCCTGATAATCTGATCACATTTACCTTAAAACTCCTCCTTTAATTCAATTTTGCGTTGTGTTAACGGTTTTTATAACATATATTTTTCATTTGTCATCTTTTTTTTTCTTTTGCTACCGGAACATGCCGTCTACTCAGAAGAACAAAGACTCAGAAACTAAAAGGCCTACGCTAAGTAGCAAGGTAGCTAGCATGGCGACTGCTGCTAGCACTGATGACCTTGCCACGATGTTGGCTAAAGAAATGGTACAGCAACGTGAATATTTCAAAGAGGACATGGCCGGCTGATTGAATCGTCTCTGGCGCCTATCCAGGCATCTATAGCGACTTTTCATGAAACTATGGACACACTGGGAAAAAGAGTAACTTCGGTGGAGATAACCGCAGGCGACAACTTTGAAGCCCTGGCTAAAGCTGAGAAAGCGATCACTGACCTACAAGCTATGAATGCTACGTTGGTTGCTGCATGGAGGATATGGAGAACCGATCAAGGAGGGCGAATCTTCGCATTATAAATGTGCCAGAGGCTAGCGATACCAAAGACATGGTGACACATGTCTCCACACTTCTGAAGGACGTCATGGGGAGCCAATTTAATACATTACCTGAACTGGACCGTGCGCATAGGATTCTGATACCGAAGCCTAAAAATGGCCAGCCACCTAGACCCATCATTGTCGCCTTTCACAGGTATCAAGACAGCGAGCGAGTTCTGCGTTGGGCAAGGCAAAACAACGTAGTGTACCAGGAAAATACACTGACATTTTACCCTGACCTTAGTGCTGGGCTCTCCAGGAAACGCGCTGCCTTCAAGGACGTCAAAGGGGCTCTCTATCAGAAGGGAATCCAATTCAGGCTTCTCTACCCTGCGCGCCTACGAGTGTCCTATGGAGAGGAAACTTTGATGTTCGAGACGCCAGCCGATGCCGAAGCCTTCTACGAGTGCAGGGGAGCTAGGACCAGCACAACATCTATCTAGCCACACCGGGTAAACTGTTGCCTAATGCCTAATTACTGTGAGACTGTTCATACGGACTGGATTTATGGTTTCAGTAAGGCCTGTTCCAGTGGACTGTGGTATGTTAAGTTTTCATGATCACAAGAATCAGGAGCTCTGACGAGCAAGACGATAGAGAGTGAAAGTGTGTTGTCGGAAGCATCTAGATAAGGGGGGATTCCTGCGTGCTGCTAGTTTAGCAGAGATAGGAGGGTTTGGGTATGTTGGGGATAACTGGGTAGACTGGACAGGGGTTCTTTTTTAATGTGAATTTTCTTATTTCACCGCAGACTTTTATTTTGTTTGAGAGGCATGACGCGCATTTTTTGTTTAGAACCGGACATGAATACTGCTTGTAATTCTGTACAGTGTAGCTATGGCTGATAGTTCGAAGGCTACCAGTGGGGGGTCGGCTGTCAAATTCATATCGTGGAATGTTAAAGGGCTTAATGGCCCCGTTAAAAGAGGTAGAATATTTTCTCATTTTAGGAATCTGAAAACGGATATAGCATTTCTCCAGGAGACACACTTGCGTAACTTAGATCAACTACGTTTAAAAAAGCAGTGGGTGGGACAAATATTTAATTCTAGCTTTAATACCAGAGCAAGAGGTACAGCAATTATAATACACAAAATAATTCAGTTTATTCCATCTAACTGTATATCTGATCCACAGGGCCGTTATGTCATAGTTTCTGGGCAACTTTTTCATGTACCAGTTTTATTGGTGAATCTGTATGCTCCTAATTGGGATGATGCAGGATTTGTTCAGAGGCTTGTATGTCAGTTACCGGACCTTAATGATCATATGTTGATTCTAGGGGGAGATTTCAATTGTGTTATGGATCCAAGCCTGGACAGGTCAAACCCCAAAGTACATACACTCTCTAAAATGGCAAGTCAATTTTCAGAATTTTTTGGCCATGCGGCATGTGTGGACCCTTGGCGCTATTTGAATCCGGGTGGTAAAGCATTTTCTTTTTTTCCCCATGTGCACCATTCATATTCTAGAATTGATTACTTTTTTATTGATAAAAAAATGTTGAGCTCCTTAGAAAAGGTAGAATATTCGGCAATTGTAGAATCAGACCATGCCCCCATATTAATGGATATTTTTTTCCATCTCAATCACACTGGTCGCCCTCAGTGGCGATTTAACAATGCACTGCTGTCAGATACAATGTTTTGCAATCTCACCTCTATAGCCATCAACACTTTTCTAGAAACAAACACATCACCCTCTGTATCACCATCATTGCTTTGGGAAACTCTTAAAGCTTATCTCAGGGGAGAAATAATAGCTTACTCCTCTCATCGCAACAGAGAAAGGAAGAGACTAAAGCAAAAGTTAATTAAAGATATATCTGAGGTGGACTGTAGGTATTCCACGTCTCATAATCCATCCCTTTATAAAGAGAGAATTGAACTACAAACCCAGTACAATTTAATCTCTACCTCTGAAACAGAACGACTCATTATGAGGTCACGGGGGTCACACTATGAGCACGGGGAAAAAGCAGGGCGACTTCTAGCACATCAACTTAAATTTAAATCGGCATCACAGATTATATCACAAATAGAAGAGACAACTGGGGAAATCACAACAGACCCTCTAAAAATAAATGATGCCTTTAAAAAATATTATTTTGATTTAAGTTCAGAGTCACTTAAGGATACATCACTATTTCAAAACTTTTTTTTAAACTTAGAAGTCCCTACCCTGTCTTCTGACCAAAGACAACATCTAAACGAGCCACTGGAGCTTGGAAAGGTTAAGTATGCCATCTCTGCCATGCAGAGCGGGAAGGCTTGTGGGCCGGACGGCTTTTCCATAGACTTCTCTGATCAATTAGCTCCTCTGCTATTGGATATGTTTCACTACTCATGGTCACAGGGAAGATTCCCAGACTCCCTTAATGAAGCATCCATAATACTTTTGCTGAAGCCTGGTAGGGATGCATCCAAATGTGGCTCATACCGACCAGTGTCACTTTTAAACACTGATATTAAAATACTCTCAAAATGATTGGCTTCAAGATTGGAGACACCCTTACCAGGTTTTATATTAACCGACCAAACAGGTTTTGTTAAGGGACGGCATTTATCTTCTAATATAAGGCGCCTTATGAATGTGTTGTATGGTCCCTCATCTAATGTTTCCCCAGAAGTTGTGGTTTCATTGGATGCAGAGAAAGCTTTTGACCGGGTGGAGTGGGATTTTCTCTTTTTTGTTTTGAAGAAATTTGGCTTTGGTGAAGCTTTTATCCGGTGGATCCAACTTCTGTATTTTCCCCCTCAAGCTGCAGTAATCACTAATCAAATGCGCTCCCAAAGTTTTCCTCTGTCTAGAGGTACCAGACAGGGTTGCCCATTGAGTCCCCTATTATTCACTCTAGCAATAGAGCCACTCTCCCTTTTCTTGAAGTCAACACCCTCAATGCAGGGTATTAGAAGGTGGGGATCAGAAGTTAAGATATCCTTGTATGCAGATGATATGTTGCTTTACATATCAGATCCACTGCAGTGTATCAATTAAATCATTTCAGTACTACATTCTTTTGGAAAGGTTTCAGGATACAGACTCAACTTATCAAAAAGTGAATGTTTACCAGTAAATAAATTACCAATGCAAATCCCAGACCCTGCCATTTCATATCTCAAGATCAGGTTTTAAATATTTGTGCATTAACATAACTTCTTCATTTAAAAGCCTCTTTGATGGAAACTTTGCCCCACTCATTGCTAAGCTTGAATCGGATTTGCGGAGATGGGATATTTGACATCTGACCTTGGCAGGCAGAGTAAATTGTGTTAAAATGAATATTTTGCCAAGATTTGTATTTTTATTTCAATGTGTTCCTATTTATTTAACAATAATTTTTCTGCCAAATTGACAAACTGATTTCAAGATTCATATGGAGCGGTAAGAACCCCAGAATTTGTAAAGAGTTCCTCCAACGTCCAAGAGCAGGAGGGGGATTGGCACTGCCAAACTTTAGAGGTTACTATTGGGAAGCAAATGTCCACAAAATAACACACTGGATGCAATCCCCAGGTACGGACTGGTGTGAGCTGGAGGGCAGGTCATGCATGTCATCCTCCCTACAAGCTCTGGCTTCAGCTAATCTTCCCATTAAGATCTCACAATTTCCATCCAATCCAGTGGTCATATTCACTTTCAAAATATGGTCTCAATTGAGGAGGCACACTAATTTAAAGGACACTCTCTTGATTCAGACCCCACTGTGTAACAATCACAACTTTATACCAGCCAAACTAGATAAAACCTTTGTTGTGTGGCAGAGAAAAGGGATTACAAAGTTCAGTGATCTTTATGTGAATAGAATCTTTTCCAGCTTCAATGATTTGCGTTTTAAATATGACCTCCATCACACTGACCTGTTTCGCTACTTTCAGGCCCGTCAGTTTGCTAAGTGTCATAGTCCACAGTTTCCTAACCTCCCTGAAAGGTCCCTTGCAGATTCACTTTTGGCAATTCCTTTTCGGTTGAAGGGTTTTACAGCGCATTCTTACTCACTGATTTTGTCAATGGATAGTGTCAAGTTGGACAAGATCAAAACTAGTTGGGAGAAGGAACTTGAGACTGTAATCCCTGAGGACATTTGGACTGAAGCTCAGAACAGAGTGAACAAAAGCACCTCCTGTGCAAGACTAGGTCTAATCCAATTTAAGGTTTTACATTGCCTTCACTGGAGCAGAGCTAAGATATCTTCCTTCTATCCAGATGTGGATGGCAATTGTGTTAGATGCCATGTTGGGGTTGCAGATTTGACACATATGTTCTGGTCATGTCAAAAGCTAGCAGGATACTGGTCTATTATTTTTGATGTGTTGTCTGAAATTCTTGGAACAACTGTACCACCTTGTGCGTTGAAAATAAATAAAAGAAAACTCATGTATATGTGGATAAATACCTGTCTGAAATGTATACTTTTCAATAAAAAAAAACGGTGTCAAATCCAATTATAAATATATCTAAAATCTAAAAAGAGAGTGTTCCAATCAAATCAGAATTTATTTTTCAACGTAGAGGTTTACAAGGCTATGCCTAAATGACATGCACAAACTCGGAGCACTGAGTTTCAACATCCTCCTAATTACATTTGCTCTTATTCCCATAGCTATTGTGGTCTCAAACTAATATAACTACATATGTGGCCTACACATAGCCTACATACCGAATGTTAAGTCAATTGGAGTCATGGTTCATAAGAAGATATTTGTATGTTTTCAAAAAGTTTGCCCTACATGGCAGACTGTATGGGTCCCCACTGTATGGTTTCCCATGATAAATAAGCGATGTATAGTTTCCGAAATTTTAGACTCATCACTTTGAAAATTGACAGTTGGGGGTGGCCTGTAGTGCCACCTATGGGCAATGGTGGGACATTTGTGGTGTGGTAGTTACTCATTAGCCTGGCTCTACCCACCTACGTACTTCCGCTCAATTTTGCTAGGTCTGGGCTTTCGGTATGCATTTCAGATCTTGGAAATAGATTTTCTATTTGGGCCAAACAGCGAACAGAGGGAGTGGCTGAGAACGATAACGTTGATGTCGTGCGCTAGTTTGTGTTGTAGTTCCGTAATGGCGGCGGAGAAAGATGCGAGCAAAGCCATTCGGTACGTTGTGGCAACACTGCCGAATATCTAGAAACTAAAGCCGGAGCAAGAACAAGTGTTGCTGAGTTTTCTTGGTGGCAATGATGTTGTGGCCCTTCTCCCCACGGGGTTCTGGAAAAGTCCAGCTACGGCAGCTAGCTCCGTTACAGTAGTGGTGAAGGAGTTGGCTAAGGCGAACGCTAGCTATTGGTTATGGCCAGTGTTGGGGTAGTTACTCAAAAAAAGTAATGTATTACACATTACTAGTTTTTTTAAGTAATACTTTACTTTACTATATTACTCACTGCTGAAAGTAACTAGTTACACTACTAGTTACATTACTTTTGGATTACTCCGTAACATCACCTGAGGTGCACTTGCCAAATAACAATATATGTACCATATATGCCCATATCAACTCAAATTCTTATTATAATGAGGACAGATCTCTCTTTTACCACAAAGCTGACAAAAGAGTTGTGAACATCAACCTAAAAGTTGTCAAGCATAACAAGGCTACAGTAGGCCTACTGACAGTAAGCAAAATGTCTCAAAATAAGATGATGCTTAACACTTTAAATGGCAACATTTTCTCTACTATGTATGCTTCTACAAGTCTGTTTACCTCTGCTTTGGTAACCTGCTGTTGAAAGTCAAGTTGTGGCTGCTTGGCTGGTGTCGGCAACAATGGCAACGGCAACCTTTTATCGGCGTCAGTGTCACTCAGGGTCCAGGGATCTTTAGCTACTAGTCTTGAGTTAGCATGTTGCAGATGCTTTGACAGATTAGAGGTTGTGTTCGCGGCGGTGGAGGGGTGTTTTTGTTGTGGGAACAATGTAGCTACATTCAGGGACGGACTGGGAGTAAAAATAGGCCCTGGACTTTGACCCAGACCGGCCCACCAGAACCAGTCCCGTATTCGCCATCACAGCGAGCGCCCTGATAATGCATGCCAATTCTGTGTTTGATGTGATACGTAGTTCCGCGCTTAATGTGAGCGCGCATAGCACATTTTTTGGGGTGATTTGAGCGAAAAATTGCAAACATTGTCTAGTGAAGGTAATTACGTTTACGTTTCTTAGCCTGGTTTTCCATCTTTATATTGTCTCTACTAGTTAGCTTTCGATTTGTCAGTTAGTGCCGCTTACACACAAGAGTGACAATAAATTCATTTGGAATAGACCAACCGTCCTGGGGGAAAGGGGGGCCGGCCAACCGTGTTGCTGGCCAACCGTGTCGCTCGATCTTCTGCCGAAATTTTTATTAGTAGGCTGGTAAAAAATTAAAATAAGGCAAGCGGCCCTCCGGCCCAGAAGTGCTTCGGCCCATCGGGAATTCTCCCGATGCTCCCGATGGCCAGTCCGCTACTGGCTACATTGTACAGTTACGTTTTTGTCCTACTTGCAACTAATACGAAGTCATGTGCATACCTCCATCCCTCCAAAAGACGTCCTAAGCGGCTCTGCCATTCTTGTTTCGCCTCCTGAACTCTGGGGCTACGTTAAGTGACGAGTGTTACGCAAACACACATAGTGTAAAGGGAAGTTTGATTTGTTGTTTTTTTCCTCCTTCCGATATGCAGATCGCAGTAATGCAAGTCATTTTGTATTAGTAACTGTAATGCGATTACTGAAGTTATCAACAGTAACGCGTTACATTACTGCGTTACAGACAAATATATTATTACAGTAACGCATTACTTTGTAACGCGTTACCCCCAACTCTGGTTATGGCAGATCAGAGTGGCTCTGGGCAGATCCAATAGTTTTAAACTTCAACAGAGTACCCGCCTACAAGGAAGTCAACGTTTGTCAATGGAGCGAGGCCAGACTCTCTGTACAAATGAAATGTACGAGAGTCTGGTTAGGACCAGGCTAGTTACTCATGGCCTATACTATCAATGTTTCAGGATTTGGATAACTTTTTACCATTGCATATGTGGCCTGGTAAAAGTCAGACCGGACACAGGAATATAGATTATTTATACTTATTTGTGGGTGTCTATTCCCTGACTGTACTTATTAAGAACAGTGTTAATCTTTAAGCTTTGAGGAGCTTTCAGAACAAAAATACTTATTTCCTAAACTTAGCTAAATGTATAAAATAGATACAGAATAGGCAACAGATAGATACTACAAAATAGGCAACAGATAGATGCTACAAAATAGGCAACAGATATATGCTACAAAATAGGCAACAAATCTGCACGCCAAACCACACATGGAAACCCGAAACACAACCAACAATATCTCCCCTCTGGAGAAGGCAAGGACATATAGATTACACAATTTATTAGTATACAAAATGCAATATTGAATAGTTATGTGTAAAATGTGTGTTTAATCGCTTACGCTATTCCGCTGCTTCAGCTCACAGTCGCCATCCGACGGTATTGGAAGCTAGCTCTTCCAGCCTTCTACCCGCGCTAACTTTGTGACATGAAACGCGATTTCACCACTGTCGTGTATCTACAATTAAAGTATTATAATAGAAGCATAGAAACGCAGTCACGGCGCAGTACAACGTTAAATGCTAAATGACTAAATGTAAATGGAATTGATTTGTGGCAACAGCAAACCCTTTCTTTTTCCCCCATGAATTTTCAGTGAAAATCATTCCAAACACCATCATCGCAATTTCTTCCTGCATATTGTCTGCCATGCTTATTCCGAAGTCTACAGATTTTGCAGATTTCCTGTGTTCAGTCGGGACACTGGTTGAAAATCGGTTTGTGTGTGGTGTGCTGTCTTTGTCACATCATGGCACACCACACACTAGGAGCAAAACGGTTAAATCTAGGATTTTTGTCCTCATGTTTGTGGTCTTTCACAGTTTGAAGATTTTATAAGATTAAAAAATATTTTAGTGTGTCCCCAGCATAAGTTGCATCTCAGAGCAAAATAAGCCATGGTCCACAGAGAGCTTTTCAAAGCATCAGAGGAATCTCATTGTTGAAAGATATCAGTCAGGAGAAGGGTACAAAATAATTTCCAAAGCATTAGATATACCATGGAACACAGTCATCATCAAGTGGAGAAAATATGGCACAACAGAGATATTACCAAGAACTGGGCGTCCCTTCAAAATGTATGAAAAGACTGGTCAGGGAGGCTTCCAAGAGGCCAACAGCAACATTAAAGGAGCTGCAGGAATTTCTGGCAAGTACTGGTTGTGTGGTACATGTGACAACAATCTCCCGTTTTCTTCATATGTATGGGCTATGGGGTAGGGTGGCAAGACGGAAGCCTCTTCTTATAAAGAAAAACATCCAAGCCCAGCTGAAGTTTGCAAAAATAAACATCAAGTCTCCCAAAAGCATGTGGGAAAATGTGTTATGGTCTGATGAAACAAGGTTGCACTTTTTTGCCATATTTCCAAAAGGTATGTTTGGTGCAAAAACAACACTGCACATCACCCAAAGAACACCATACCCACAGTGAAGAATGGTTGTGGCAGCATCGTGCTTTGGGGCTGGTTTTCTTCAGCTGGAACTGGGGCCTTAGTCATGGTGGAGGGAATTATGAACAGTTCCAAATACCAGGAAATGTTGGCACAAAACCTTCAGGCTTCCGTTACTAAGCTGAAGAGGAAGTTCACCTTTGAGCAATGACCCAAAGCACACATCCAAATCCACAAAAGCTTCACCAGAAGAAAATTAATGTTTTGCAATGGCCCAGCCAGAGCCCAGACCAGAATCCAATTTAATATCTGTGGGGTGATCTGAAGACGGCTGTGCAAATGAGATGAAATTCCTCGCAATCTGACAGACTTGTAGCGCTTTTGCAAAGAAGAGTGGGCAAATATTGCCAAGTCAAGATGTGCCATGCCAATATCCTAAAAGACTGAGTACTGTAATAAAATCAAAAAGATGCTTCAACAAAGTATTAGTTTAAAGGGGTGATTTACTTTTTGGGGGGTATTTCACACTGTTCCTTAAGGTCTCCGAATAGGGTATGCAACATTGGTTGTGCTGAAAATGGCCCGGGTGCTATTCTATGCCCCCTTATACATCCAGCGTTTTTTTCTCCTTTTATGGTATGCTCATGAATATATAGATGAGCTGTTTTCAACAGATTAACTAGATATCATTTGAAATGATTACGTTAGTCGTTTCCACTTCTGTTGTCGAAGCAAACAGGATTGTCTTAGGTGGGTAACGTTAGCACTACAGCTTAGCAAACAAACTATCGTAATTCAACTCAAGGCCTCAATATACTTCTGCGTCTCAGTTTACGGATGGGCGGGCGCACGGATACGCACGGATACGGACGGATAGACTTTGTTTATGGTTCTCCGAAGGCTGTGGGTGCTGAAAACAATTTACCGCCAGAGGAGTAGGTGGCGCTGCACTGCGATGCTAGCTATAGGTTATCGAAAACTCGTAGCAAATTTACAAATGAGCCATTTCATTAATAAAATAAGCACAGTTTCAGCAACTACACTGCCCATTTCTCGTCACATTTGAATTCAAATGACGATTTACATGTAGGCTACTGTTTAGCTGAAATATGAATTGTAAAAACTGCTTCTCTTTGGTGATGTTTGTGATGCTAGCTGGAAGGGCAGCCTGCTTTGACTGGGTGTGCAGTGAACATTTCTGGGGGGTTATTATGATTACGGAAAGGGATCGTATATGTTTTTATATTGCTACCGTTTTAGAGAATTCTTATCGATCCGAGTGTTAATCAGGCGTGGAGCCAGACATTGTTAACATTCCGGGTTTAGCCCAGCCAACGAATAATGCACCTAATAATATGGTGCCTGCACTGCAATGCCATGGCGGGCTGGACCAAATGATTTTGCGGGCTGCATATGGCCCGCAGGTTGGACATTCCCCACCCCTGGTCTTGTTGTTCACAGCAACCCATAGCGGCAACCCCGCCCCTGACTAAAGGTGGTTCTTAATACGGACCAATCACAGCCATGGGGTCTCCGTCGCTCCGTTGCGTAATTTCGACGGATAGTTGGAAAATTCAGGAGGTGCACGTCAATCCGTCAAAAGCTGTCCGAGGGCTGACGGAGAGCTCGTAGGGGCGTTCCACGGAGACGAGGGCGTTCCCATGTCTCAGTTTTTCGAAAAACGCAGAAGCATATATCGGCCTTCAGCTTCAGTTAGCTCTAGCTATCTTGATGAAAAATAGATCTGGACAAACATGCATCTTGAATTGTAGATTTACATGACAACACAGGTTATTTATTTGAATGAAACACAGTCAGGAACATGCAATAACGTAGCCCCATTTCCAATGAACTAGGCTAAATCATCACAATTTCTACCTATTCTCTTGCAAGCTAAACTAGTTTACATGCCGGTGTTACATGTCTGGTGTTTTCGCTATCTAGCTGTTCTTGCATTCCTTGCAAATCAGCGTTAATAAAAAGCAGGTGAGCTAGAGTCTAGCTAACATTAACTATACAGGCTTGGCTGATGTTTGTCTATACCAGAATCAGAATCAGAAAGGGATTTATTGGCCATGAAAGTTTGCACAGACAAGGAATTTGCTTTGGCAGGAAGGTGCATACAATAAACATATAGTAACCTTAAATTTAAATATGTGGACTATCTATACTAAATATCTATACTATGTATACTAAAGTGGAATTAGAATTAAAATAAAATATACAATAAAATATAAGTTGCCTAATTTACAATATAAAAATACAAAAAATACAAATATGACAAAAAATACAAATGTACAAAATGCAGTAATGTAGTGCAGAAAGCAATGTGTTTAGAGCAGGAAGTTATTGAGGTTGTGAACCCTTGACCTTGTTGAAGAGGCCAACAGCGGAAGGGAAAAAACTGTTTTTGTGGCGAGAGGTGTTGATCCTGATGGACCGCAGCCTTTCGGCCGGAGGGGAGTGACTGAAACAGGGAGTGTCCAGGGTGGGAGGAGTCGGCCACAATCTTCCTCGCTCGCCTCAGGGTCCTCGAGGTGTGCAGGTCCTCGAGGGTGGGCAGATTGCAGCCAATCACCTTCTCCGCGGTGCGGATGATACGCTGCAGCCTGCTCTTGTCCTTGGCAGTGGCAGCAGCGTACCAGATGGTGATGGAGGAGGTGAGGATGGACTCAATGATGGCTGTGTAGAAGTGCACTTCATTGTCTTTGGCAGGTTGAATTTCTTCAGCTGCCGAAGGAAGTACATCCTCTGTTGTGCTTTCTTTGTGAGGGAGCCGATGTTCAGTTCCCACTTGAGGTCCTGGGAGAGGATAGTGCCCAGGAAGCGGAAGGACTCCACAGTGTTGACTGGGGAGTCACACAGGGTGATGGAGGTGAGTGGGGCTGTATTCTTCCTGAAGTCCACAACCATCTCCACTGTCTTAAGAGCATTGAGCTCTAGGTTGTTCTGGCTGCACCAGGTCACCAGGTTGGCCGCTTCCCATCTATATACTCGTCTCCACCAGAGATGAGCCCAATAAGGGTGGTGTCGTCCGCAAACTTCAGGAGTTTGACGGACGGATGACTGGAGGTGCAGCTGTTCGTGTACAGGGAGAAGAGCAGAGGAGAAAGGACGCAGCCCTGAGGAGATCCGGTGCTGATGGACCGGGAGTCAGAGACTTGTGTTCCCAGCTTAACGCACTGCTTCCTGTCAGACAGGAAGTCTGTGATCCACCAGCAGGTGGAATCAGGCACGTTCAGCTGGGAGAGCTTGTCCTGAAGCAGGGCGGGGATGATGGTATTGAAAGCTGAAGTCCACAAACAGGATCCTGGCGTAGGATGCTGGGGAGTCCAGGTGCTGTAGGGTGAAGTGGAGGGCCATGTTAACTGCATCGTCCATAGACCTGTTGGCTCTGTAGGCAAACTGCATGGGGTCCAGAAGAGGGTCTGTGATTGATTTGAGGTGTGCCAGCACCAGGGGCTCAAAAGACTTCATTACCACAGAGGTCAGGGCGACGGGTCTGTAG
Organism: Mallotus villosus; assembly: GCA_903064625.1. NCBI lineage: Eukaryota > Metazoa > Chordata > Actinopteri > Osmeriformes > Salangidae > Mallotus > Mallotus villosus. The sequence goes on along the minus strand of CAEFZP010001257.1, from coordinate 117,230 downwards.
TCATTATGTCCAGTTGGCCTGGGCTTTTTGGGCACAGGGATGATGGTGGAGGACTTGAGACAGGCTGGCACATGGCATGTCTCCAGGGAGGTGTTAAAGATGTAGGTGAACACCGGAGGCAGCTGGTCAGCACAGTTCTTAAGGGTGGCAGGGGAGACAGCGTCCGGCCCAGCTGCTTTGCGTGGGTTCTGCCTCTTGAAAAGTCTGTTTACTTCACCTTCCTGAATGGAGAGTGACGTCACAGAGTTGGTGGGAAGGGGGGGGGAGGGAAGGGATAGTTCAGGGGATTCCAATTGTCTTTCAAAACGACAGTAGAACTCGTTCAGGTCATTGGCCAGGCGTGAGTCGTTAGTGGAGTGGGGGGCTCTGGGCTTGTAGTTGGTGATCTGCCTGAGCCCTCTCCAGACAGAAGCAGAGACCTGGCGCTTCTGTCTCTCTGAGTACAGTCGTTTAGCGTCCCTCACAGCCCTGCTAAACCTGTTCTTCGACTCCTTCTGTCCTTGTCCCCACTCCTAAAAGCGTCCTCTTTGTCCAGCCTTAGCCTTCTGAGTTTAGCTGTAAACCAGGGTTTGTCGTTGTTGTAGCTCACCCTGGTGCGTGTTGGTATACAGCAGTCCTCACAGAAGCTGATGTATGATGTCACAGCCTCCGTGAGCTCATCCAGACTATTGGAGGCAGTCATGAACATATCCCAGTCAGTACAGTCCAAGCACGCAGATCCTCCATAGCCTCACTGGTCCACTGTTTCGATGTTCTCACAACAGGCTTACAGCGCTTTAGCTTCTGCCTGTATGCAGGAATCAGGTGGACCATGACGTGGTCTGAGTGACCCAGTGCTGCACGGGGGACCGCATGGTATGCTTTACTGATTGTAGAGTAGCAGTGATCCAAAGTGTTCCCTTCTCTGGTAGGACATTTGATGAATTGTCTGTATTTGGGGAGTTCTTGAGTGAGATTGGATTTGTTAAAGTCGCCTAGCACAATAACCAAGGAATCTGGATTTTCATGCTCCACACACAATATCTGGCTAGCGAGCACACGCTGAGCCTCATTGGCGCTAGCCTGAGGCGGCATGTAAACGCCGACCAGTATGAATGAAGCAAACTCACGTAGCGAGTAAAAAGGTTTACAAAAGTAAAGTTTATAAAAAATGATTCCAGATCAGGAGAACAGTGCTGCAGGATCACTGTCACATCTTCACACCAGCCACTGTTAATAAAAAAACAAATACCAATACGTTTTGCCAGAGAGCAGGGAGTCACGATCCGCTCTCTGCAGTTCGAAACCTGCTAGGACATTTGATGAATTGTCTGTATTTGGGGAGTTCTTGAGTGAGATTGGATTTGTTAAAGTCGCCTAGCACAATAACCAAGGAATCAGGATTTTCATGCTCCACACACAATATCTGGCTAGCGAGCACACGCTGAGCCTCATTGGCGCTAGCCTGAGGCGGCATGTAAACGCCGACCAGTATGAATGAAGCAAACTCACGTGGCGAGTAAAAAGGTTTACAAAAGTAAAGTTAATAAAAAATGATTCCAGATCAGGAGAACAGTGCTGCAGGATCACTGTCACATCTTCACACCAGCCACTGTTAATAAAAAAACAAATACCAATACGTTTTGCCAGAGAGCAGGGAGTCACGATCCGCTCTCAGCAGTTCGAAACCTGCTAGCTGTAGCAGTCCGGGATCAGTTCACTCAGCCATGTCTCCGTGAAGCACAAAACGGAAGATGAATGAAAGTCTCTGTTTTTCCACACCAGTAGCTGAAGTTTGTCCAGTTTGTTGCTCAGCGAACGCACGTTGGAGAGAAATATCCCCGGTAACACTGTGCGGGCTCCGCGCCTACGAAGTCGCACCAGTGCACCGGCCCGTTTACCTCTCCTACGACGCTTCGCTGCTAGCACAAAGCCAAGGGTGGCCTTGACTATAATTCCCACTAATTCTGCCGCTGGAAGCAGAAAAGTGGGAATTAAATCCACAGGAGTTGTAGTCTTAATGTTTAGCAATGTTTCTCTTGTTAGAGAACCCCGGATATCTTGGCAGAACACTGAATTAACAGACAAAACAAGACAAAACACAGCGCACCGAACCACCGAGGCAGCCATCGTTGGCGCCATCTTGGATTGTTTGTTTTACCGTAGCGTATTAAATGGGTCCAATACTTTTACGTTTGATAAACAAGTGCCTTGATTTAGGGGTTGTTCCTGAATGTCTGAAACATGCATCAGTGCAACCCAGACTTAAGAGGCCAAATTTGGATTCCGCAGACCTAGCACATTTTCGACCTATTTCTAATCTTCCATTTTTAGCCAACATTTTTGATAAAGTAGTACTGTGTCAGCTTCAAAAATAAATAAATCGATAACAACATTTCTGATATATATATATCTGGCGTTAGAAAATGTCACTCCACTGAAACGGCTCTTGTTAAAGTGCTGAATGACATTTTCTTGGCCACTGACTCTGGAGACTCAGTAGCACTGGTACTTTTGGACATAAGTGCTGCATTCGTCACGGTAGACCATAATGTCCTGCTGTCTCGCCTAGAGCACATAGTGGGCATCAGAGGCTCAGTTTTACATTGGTTCCAGTCCTACTTGACAAATAGGAGCTTTTCAGTTAACATTGGTAACCATCGATCCTCCTCTGTAAAGTTGTGGGATTCCTCAAGGCTCCATTCTGGCACCTATGTTGTTTTCTTTATATATGCTGCCCCTTGGCACTATTTTTAGAAAATATGAATTAAATTATCATTGTTATGCAGACGACACTCAAATATATTTTCCTCTTAAACAAAAAAATAGCTTAGAACAGATGACTGCCTGCCTTGAGGACGTGAAAGCATGGATGTCTTTGAATTTTAAATGAGAGTAAGACCGAAGTTATGGTGTTTACGTCTTCCAGTGTACAGAAAACAACAAATGTAGATCTGGGTGTTTTTGCACCGTATGTTAAACCATATGTTTAAAAACGTGGGTGTGGTATGGGAAGCCTAAAGCTTGATAGACAGGTAAATAAAGTTGTGAAGGCAAGCTTTTACCAACTCCGAACCTGGTTAAAATTAAGTATTTCCTCTTTCGCAAATTTTGAAAAAGTCATACATTGTTTTATAACAACAAGGCTGGACTATTGTAACTCGCTGTATCTGGGGATCAGTAAAGCATCCATTAACTGCCTCCACGTAGTCCAAAATGCTGCTGCCAGAGTTCTGACAGGAACTCGAAAACGTATACATAACTCCTGTCCTTCAGAAACTTAATTGGCTGCCGGTGTGCCACAGAATTAATTTTAAAATCTTGCTTTTGGTTTTGAAATCAATAAATGGGTCAGCTCCGTCCTACCTCTCTGACTTGCTGACAGCCCATCAACCTACAAGAGCTTTGAGATCTGCAAACGTAGGCCTTTTAATAGTTCCTAGATCGAGACTTAAGACGAGAGGAGATAGAGCATTCTCTATTGCTGCTCCAAGACTTTGGAATAATCTTCCTCTGGAAATTAAAACAGCACCCTCCATTTTTAAAGTGAGGTTAAAGACCTTTTTATTTGATGTGTCCTATAGGGATGAGTGTTGATGCAGTTGTTTTGTCTGTATGCATCTGTTGTCATGTTGTGGTCCTATTTTAGCACTCTGTATAGCACATTGGTCAACAAAAGTTGTGTTTAGTTGTGCTTTATAAATAAAGATTGATTGATTGTAGTCCATTTTCAATATGCTAGAAAAACAATGGGCCTCATTCTCGAACATTTTCTTAAGTTTCTTCTAAAGAATGTACAATACATTACAGCACAATACATGAACTGTCATCACCAGCTGCATCACGGGCACTGCACCTTCAATAATTCCAGACATCTGTGTGCCACCAATTCTATCAAGGGCTATCATTATCTATAGGCTAGTTCAAGTTATCAGTATGTGTGGCATCTTAACCACCCAATGCATCACGGGCACTGTGCACCGGTTGATATGGCAACAGGAACAATGTTCGTACAACTTTATAAAGGATGCATGTCTTAAAGAATATATTGTGCTTATTAACATTATACATTGTGCTTATTAAAGTAATGTTTTATGAACTTAGAAGTTTGCTTAGGCTTAAACATTGTGTCTCACTCAGGGTGGGGGGGAACAGGCTGTATTTGGTGTCTTAATCTCTTCATTTTAGGAGCAACCTTGAAGCCGGGCTGAGATGGCACCGGAGCGTGGGGCGCGCCAGCAAGAACAACTCCCGCATGAGACAGCTCAACCCTCTTTTGATCATTTTGTATGACGGCACTGTAGCCTATAATATATCCTGGGGCAGGGACAGATAGCCAGTTGGACTTCGTGAACCAGCCCTAACATTGTTGCGGTTAGGGAAACGTAGACAACCCCAGAGCTCTGTACTGGATTTCCAACTGCTGCATTAAAACTGATATTATCGGACCTCTGCGACTCCAGACCACTCTTTCTAGAACACAGACTTGTGTCATTGAAAACTAGCATTACATAGGCCTATTGGAATAGACACAAAGAATCTCAGTCCTTCACTTCTGAAATGTTTCCTACGGGCTTCGGAAAAACAGCGTAAGAAAAAGACGTCTGGCAAATTCATGAACGCTTGAAAATGTGTTACTACGCAGCAAAAGTTTTCTGAGCTGTGCTCCCCCGGAAAAGTTTTATTAAGTTGAAAGCACGTCCTCGTGCTCCTGAATTTGCATACATACACGCCCCGGCAGCTCCTTATAAGGGAGCTGCAACACGCAAGTTATTTGCTCGAGCAACAGTAATTGTGCCGTATTGTATGCCTAAGGTGCACACTCGTCCCTTTAAATAGGTTGAGTGATCAGTGATAATTGGATGGCCTGGTTGAACTTATATGATGTTCAAGTCCAAGTGCAAGTTAAAGGTTTTATTTGTCACATACAACATCACACCAGTAAGATGAGCAGTGGAATTGTTCTCCACTTGATTTAACCGTGTGCATACTAAGCAAGGTAAATTATTATAATTATTATAATTATTTTAATCCGCTGATGTCTGTAGAGTTGATGTGAACGCAATCACCAACGATTTCTCACAAATTCATTAACACTTCTAACACGGAGAGTTTTCTTAAATGCGATTCCCCTTGTGTTTTTTTAAGGAATCGCATTTGAGACAACTTTGAGAAAACTTTCATGAATGCCAAATGTTTTCCTAAATCCAATTCAGAAGAAATTCCTTCTTAAATTCTTCTTAACTTCGTTCGAGAATGAGGCCCATTCTTCTTTGTAATTCTGTGGAATCTCTCCTCCAGCCCTACACCCCCACCCGCCACCTTCGGTCTTCCTCTGACAACCGTCTGGCTTCAAGAATAGGCTCAAGACACACTTGTTCCGGGAATACAACGGTACCTAGGAAAGATCTGCTGTTTCTTCCAGGATCACAAGGACTCTTACTTAGAGACCTGCTGCTCTTGTTGGTTAGCTGTAACTGATTAAAATTATTGTACTCGCTATGAGGTAGTTTACTGTTGTTTGCTTTTCCACAGGTACACTCATGCACTTTAAGATTCATGTTGTCCAATTGTAACTTGTTTAACTTCATGCTCTTATGATTCTTCCCTTTGGCACTTATTTTTGTTTTTTTTCACAATGTATGATTCATGTTTGACTTCCTACAATGTTGGGGATATCTCGTTTTTATGATCAGTGACCTATGCACTTTTGTAAAGCTCTCTCTTGGAAGTCGCTTTGGATAAAAGCGTCTGCTAAATGAATAAATGTAAATGTAAGTACACAGAGCAGCGCGCAGCAAATTTTGGGGCGTAACCAAGGTACAAACCAGAGCCCAAAAAGGTGGAGCTGTCACGCCAAATAGTGTCCCAGGGCCAAATACTGTCCTACCTGACGTCACAATGCCATTCCCAAACAAGGACAAGTCCGTCGCTATGCCGACCTTAAATTCCTGAGATAGTTTGCTAGCAGAAAACTGTCATGGTTGCTACACTGGTTACTCGGTAGGAAGTTACGTATTTAGGCTTATTTAAACCCGTTTATTCTACTCTACGATTTAAAGTTTTCACTCGTTCGACATTCCTGAGACAGCAACACGCGCAGGTAGAATACTATACGCGTTGCCTTCCTGGTCTGTTCAAATTGATGCTAAATACGTAATTTTTTCGACAAAAACAACTAGCTAGCTAGCACTAGCTATCGAACGAGTGAAAACTTTAGGGGTATTTACATCCAAATCAGGTGAACGGTGTAGGAATTACAACACATTTTATATGTGGCCCCCCCCTTTTTAAGGGACCAAAAGTAATTATAGTACCCCAACACCAAAATATCTGAAGGTTAATATGCATGCTTTACAACATCTCAAGAACCCATAATGTCCGCATCATGGATTTTTCTCTAAGGTGACAATTTCAAACCTTTAGAATTTCAAACCTTTAATTAAAATCATTGCTCCAATCGTCTTGAAATGTTGTTTATGTGTACGAAATAGATCCGTGTACTAAATCAAGCTCGCCGGAGCAACTTCCGGGTCGCAACACAAAAATCTACGCAAAATTGAGAAAGAAGATTTCCACACACTATTTAAATTCCCGATTTCCATGTTTAAGCACATCAAAAAAAATCAGATAACGGACCATTTCCCGTCTTTTGTTTTCCTACTTTTAGATGGTAGTCGGGAAACAGCTCGTTTCCAGATTTTGGTTTTCTCATTTCAAAACGAAAATCCATTGGCCGCAGAGTACACGGACTGAAATACATGTCTGTATCATGTCAATTTTGAAATGGTTCGCAATGTTGAGGATGAATCCGCCATTGCGTCTTGCAGGTATATTTCTATTTATTACTTACTGTGATAATAAATAGAGATGTCATGAACTCTGATGTGGCTCACATGACCTTTTAGGAACTTGGTGCCTTTCTCAGTTTTCCGTATTGTCATCCTGAGATGTCTTTGCCAAGGTGCATCATGACTCAGCACAGTGTTTGTAGCTTGTGTTGGGATATCAGTTTCATAAAAACTGGAACTTTCCAGATTGGATTGACAAGATTACGATACAAACCAATGCAAGAGTAGAGCGTAATGGATTTTTTGTCAGTCATAGTTGACATGGTTTTAGTTTAACTAGCCTGATTGTTGTGAACATGAGCTTGCACTCGCAGTTGTGACCTCAAATGATTCATACCCATTGACATCTGTAGTTTCTCAGAGCATCTATGATTTAAATATTATATAATTTTTATAGATTATTAATATTTCTATGAGAAAATGTAATCTTTGTTATAAGGTGTTGTAGAGAATGAGATATATTTAAGTCTAATTTTCATAAGTATTCACACCCCTAAGCCATTCTTTTGTAGCCTGGTCCTAACCAGACCCTTGTACATTTAATTTGTACAGAGGGTCTGGGATCGCTCCATTGACAAGCGTTAAATTCCTTTAAGGTGGGTACTCTGTTGAAGTTTAAAACCATTGGATCTGCCCAGAGCCACTCTGATCTGCCATAACCAATCGCTAGCGTTCGCCTTAGCCAACTCCTTCACCACCACTGTAACAGAGCTTGCTGCCGTAGCTGGAAAATCTAACTTTTCCCGAACCCCCTGGGGAGGAGGGCCACAACATCATGGCCACCAACAAAACTCAGCAAGGATTGTTCTTGCTCCGGCTGTTCTTTCCGGATATTCTGCAGCGTTACCACAACAGACCGAAAAGCTTCCCTCGCATCTTTCTCCGCCGCCATTACTGAACTACAACTCAAACTAGCGCACAACATCAACAGGTGCATTCGACATGGACTGCGGCTGCATGAAACGACCGGCGAGAGTATACGCTTGCAGTTGGGGAGGAGTTAAAAACAGCTCTGATGTGAAGTAGGACATTCCAGCTTCTCGTGGTTTGCTGCGTTGATGTCAGTCATGGCCGATCAAGCGCTGTTTGCTTACGTTACTTTATTAGGATTCCTCCGTCAGGAGGGAACCTATTGTTATTGGTGGTTTTATTACTAGGATTCCTCCGTCAGGAGGGAACCTATTGGTATTGGTGGTTTTCTTATTATTAGGATTCCTCCGTCAGGAGGGAACCTGACGGAGGAATCCTATTGTTATTGGTGGTTTTCTTATTATTTGTAATAAGACAATTCTTTTCCAATCTTCCCCAGAAGTGGCAGACATCATCGTCAGAGCAACGTTCACTCAGGCATTACTTTTATCTTTGATTTTCAAAACCGTTTGTCTGGTACAGCCGGCAACAAAGCAACAGGAATTTGGATCAAATCTCAGCAAATCTCTGAGATATCAACACCAAACTTGGTATATGGGTGGAAGACACTAAAACATGTTACCATGTGCAAAGGCAACTTCATATCTCCAAAAATAATGTTTTACACATCAGCCAGTCAAATACTGATACTCTGATTCAATCACAAGTTCATAAGAAGACTCTTGAGACTGTTTAGTACACAAATCTGAGAAAAGGTTGACTGTAAGATGAAAAGTAGATTTTTGGTGAATATTTGAAACATGCTAGCTGGGCTAAATTTTTTGTGAAATTTAGAATGAAAAAGTCTCTCTCTGCTCCTCTGCGCTCGCGCGCTCCACATTCTCACACACTCAACCTTCCCTTGACACACGCGCAGGCTTGGCAAGATGCACACACAACAATTAAGGAGATTGTGGGCTGACCATACATTCCTTGGCTTGAAGTGAAGGCCTTGTGGATGTTGGTTGATGGTCTTGCTTTTCCGATTTTGTATGCAATGGTAAAAAGTTATCCAAATCCTAAAACATTGATAGTATAGGCTATGAGTAACTACCAAACCACAAATGACCCACCATTATTCATAGGTCGCCTCAATTGTCCATTTTCAAAGTGATGCCATTTACATCCCATTTGTCCTAAAATTCATTAAATATGCCTTATTTCTCATGAGGAACAAAAAAGCCTCAAGAACCTATAACGGCCGCCATATTGGATTTTTCTGTACAATATAGATTGAGGAAACACGTTCTTTCACTACTCCTCCTTCAATTTTTGTCCAATCTTCCCACATTTGACGAGATTGTGGGCTGACCAAGCCCCCACTCATTCCTTGGGTTGAATTGAAGGCCTTTGTGGATCTTGATGGTTTTGCATTTCCGATTTTCTATGCAATGGTAAAAAGTTCTAAAAATCCTGAAACATTGATAGTATAGGCCAAGAGTAACTACCACACCACAAATGGCCCACCATTACCCATAGGTGGCGCTAAAGGCCCCGCCCTGATGCACAATGATACAAGGCTTTCTGGAATGGATAGGCTCACCAAGCCCCCTCCTCTCACTTCTTGGCTTGAAATAAAGGCCCTTGTGGATCTTGATGGTATTGCATTTCAGATTTGGTATCCCATTGGTAATTCTGCAGCATTGATTGGGTGTGCTCTAGCCTTCGGCGAGAGCGCAAACCTTTGTTATCTCACATATATATTTCTTTATTAGCATTCCTCCGTCCGGAGGGAACCTATTGTTATTGGTGGTTTTATTATTGGGTGTGCCAAGAAGTCGTGGCTCATCCTTTGTTATCTCACATATATATTATTGGGTGTGCCACGATGACGTGGCCATCCTTTGTAATCTCACATATATATTATTATTATTATTATTGTTTATTTTCCCACCCCTAAAACTCGGTCAATATTTGGACTACATAGAGAACGACCCGGTAAAACGTTCCGTCTTGGTAGCGATTGAGTTGCTTGTATCAGAATTTACGTTCTGATGCATGGTTTAAGCTTAAAGTACATTTTTGTGGCGAAAAGTGAAGCTAATGTGGCTAACTTGCTAGCCACAGTCATTGACGTTCCTAACGTCACGAAAACACGCGTGACTGCCAGGCTGTAGAAGAACATTCGTTTAGCAGCTCGTTAACTTCTGGGAGATAGCTATGCTAACTTGAAATGCCAGAAGCAAAGAAGCCAGGGTGATAATTACTCATTTAACATTGTCATACAAAGCAACATTCTGTAATGTTATGTACAATATCATATATGCTGATATTATTAAGTACATATATTTTCCGAAACAGTAGTCTGTAGTTAGCATCATGACATTACCCTCTGTTGCCCGGGCGACATGCGACACATACGACAGCGGTCTGTGATACATCTGTTTTCAATTGTTAAAATAACCATTCCTCACAAATAAATGTTTGTTTTGGTATTTATTAGACATGACATTGCAAGTCAACGATTTGTAATGCCCCAAGCAAAGAGGCTATGGTGATAGCTAACTATTTACAAATTTTACATTGTGCTATGAAACACAATTTTGAAATGTAGGCAGCTAAAATATGATAGCTCTAGCCTATATAACTGTACGCTGATTAGAGCTAAGCTGGATCTACTTTCGGCAACAGTAGTCTGCTATTTCAGAGAGGAGTTACCTCTAACTGCTACACCGGCACATCTCTACTACTGTATCTGTTACCAAAAGTGTTAAACCTAGCTCTAGCTAGCTACAGCTAATTTGCTTCCTTGCAGTCTTCCGTTAGAAACCGCTTCTGGGAGGTACCGTACAAATCGTCCAGCCACCAGCTCGTCCAGCCACCAACGCAATCGCTAGCTACCAAGACGAACACTGTAGTATACAATTTACCAGGGCAGCTTCTCCACACAGGGCTATATCGCATTTTGCGTTGTTACTGACAATGATCGCTATTGAGCTTTTTATGCATGAGCGATTTTCTACTAAATAAATGTCAAACTTATTTGTTTTTTTTGGGGGCATATTTTCAGTTAGCAGACATACTGTTTGAATCGCGATTCCATCTGAAATATTGCCAGTGATAACGTTGTTACAGTAGCTTCTTTCCAAGTGTGTTGGTGAATTATGCAATAGCCTATGAGTAGGCTAAATGCTTGAAAATATCACTAGAAGGGAAAAACTTCAAGGGACGGACCCACCTGCAACCTACGCAAACAGGCACACCCTCACAATTTCCCCAGAAATTGCATGCTCTCTAGTTATTATTTATTTTAGCCCCCCTAATCCTCGGTCAATATTTGGACTACATACACAAACTACGTGTCAAAAGTTTCGTCTTGCTAGCGATTGATATGCTATTACTTTTATTTACGTTCCGTTGCACAGTTTAGGACCATACAACGTTTTTGTGGCAAAAAGTGTCTTTTGTCGGCAAAGGGTAGACTACTCAGTTATAATAGCCTACGTCACAGCGTCGGCACATGTTAGCAATGACGCATTAGATACGACGTGCATAGAAGACTGTTGCACAGCAAGGATGGTATCGTGCCGCCCCCCTAGCATCCGTCAATATTTTGATTACTTAGAAAACGTCATGTCAAAAGTTGGTAGCCATTGAGTTGCTTGTCTTTTTATTTACATGGCTAACTTGCTAGCCACAGTCACTGACGCTACTAACGTCACGAAACACGCGTGACTACCTCTAGCAGAATATTAGTTTAGCAGCTTGTTAACTTCTGGGAGATAGCTAGGCTAACTATAGCTTTAACGCTACTGCAAGGCAGCTGCAGAAACGCCACAAGCAAAGAGGCCAGGGTGATAACTATTTACTCATTTTACTTTGTGATATGAAACACAATTGTGAAGTGTAATGTACAATATAAGCTGATATTATTGAGGAACTACATCTACTTTCGGAAACAGTAGTCTATTTCACTGAAGTATTAGCATCATGACATTAGCCTATGTTGCCCGGGCAACACATACTACAGCGGTCTATGATGCATCTGTTTTCAATCGTTAAAATAAACATTACTCACAAATACATTTTCGTTGAACGATTTATTATGACATTAGATTACAAGTAAACGATTTGTTGCTGAAATAATCATTACCTGTGATTTCAAACCAGTACTGCAACGCTGTAGCCTACGCGAGACACTGTGTAGCTAACAAAAACATCCACAGCTGTTTTACAGTAGGAAGTCAAACGGCGACAGAACATGTTCGGCACTCCCTTAAATCAAAAGTATTTCAATAGGTGAAACTGTCTGACTACTAACCCGAACTTCATTGACACAGCCTAAACTTCAATCTGTTCATGAAAGCAATATTTAATTTCAGCCTAAACCGTACAACGGAACGTTCAACCAACGATCGCCACCAAGACGAACACTGTAGTATAGCTACAATTTACCGGGGCAGCTTCTCCACAAAGGGCTATATCGCATTTTGTGTTGTTACTGACAATGATCGCTATTGAGCTTTTTATGCATGAGCGATTTTCCACTAAATAAATGTCAAGCTTATTTACGTTTTTGGGGGCATGTCATAAGTTAGCAGACATAGAGCTACTGTTTGAATCGCGATTCCATCTGAAATATTTCCAGTGATAACGTTGTTACAGTAGTACAGTATGCTTGAAAATATCACTAGAAGGGAAAAACTTAAAGGGACGGACAAGCAGGCACACCCTCACAATTTCCCCAGAAATTGTATGCTCTCTAGTTTGTAATTCTTGTGCCATGGGAGTCTATGGCAGCCCCTAGACCCCATCGACAACTTTTTGTGAAATTTGGCACACTCATTAAGGACAGTCCCTTATATACTTTCACCAAGTTTCATGTTTCCCATTGCACCACTCTAGCGCCACCAATGGGTCAAAGTTGTACTTTTGTTTCCACACGCAACTTTTGAACCGTATGACTGATTTTCAAAAATGAGGTACCATTGGATTCTCTGGACCTAGACGAGTTCAACACACTATATGACGTCAATTTCTGTTTATATAGATTTTCCGCTATATCCGGTTTTATCAAAAACCTTTGAAAGCCTACTCCTCCTACAATTATTTTCCAATCTTCCCCAGAAGTGGCAGACATCATCGTCAGAGCAACTTTCACTCAGGCATTACTTTTATCTTTGATTTTCAAAACCGTTTGTCTGGTACAGCCAATCAAAATCGGCAACAAAGCAACCAAACAAGAATTTGGATCAAATCTCAGCAAATCTCTGAGATATCAACACCAAACTTGCTATATCGGTGGAAGACACTAAAACATGTTACTATGTGCAAAGGCAACTTCATATCTCCAAAAATGATTGATATAAAGCAAATCAAATTTATCGCTAATGCTAAAATAATGCTTTACACATCAGCCAGTCAAAAACTGATACTCCGATTCAATCACAAGTTCATATGAAGACTCTTGAGAATGTTTAGTACACAAATCTGAGAAAAGGAAGACTGTTAGATGAAAAGTCAATGTTTGGTGAATATGTGAAAAATGCTAGCTGGGCTAATTTCTTGTGAAATTTAGAATGAAAAAGGCTCACTCTGCTCCTCTGCGCGCGCGCGCTCCACATTCTCACACACTCAGCCTTCCCTTCACACACGCGCGGGCTTGTTAAGACATTTATTCATTTAGCAGACGCTAAAGAAGACGCACACACAACAATTAAGGAGATTGTGGGCTGACCAAGCCCCCACCCTTCACTCCTTGGCTTGAAGTGAACACCCTTGTGGATCTTGATTGTATCCCGTTTCCTATTTTGTATGCAATGGTAAAAAGTTCAAAAATCCTGAAACATTGATAGTATAGGCCAAGAGTAACTACCACACCACAAATGGTCCATCATTACCCATAGGTGGCGCTACAGGCCACGCCCTGATGCACAAAGATACAAGGCTTTCTGGAATGGATAGGCTCACCAAGCCCCCTCCTTTCACTTCTTGGTTTGAATTAAAGGCCCTTGTGGATCTTGATGATATTGCTTTTCACATTGGTAATTCTGCAGCATTGATTTTTCTATACATTTACAATTTTTGAAGGATCTACATTTTTCAATGGTTCGCAATGTTTGGAGGAATCCGCATCACTGCTTTGCAGTTATATTTAAACTTAGTCTTTCCGTTAGTAGAAGAGGTGGCCCAAAACCCTTTCTTCAACAAATGTTTTAGTCAATCAAATAGTTTGGTGCGGATTTGAGCATTGGCGAAACTGAAAGTGTCAGAATAATTACAAAACACGTGTCAAATTTGTCGTGTGTGAGTCTGGCCAATCATGAAATAGCTGTGTCGTCATTTGAACCCGTGCAGTTGCTCTTGAGAAAATGCGCTCGGCTACACAGCCGGCAGTTCTCGAATCGATCTCACGGTACTTTGATGGCTACGTCACAGTGACCTAGCCTCGGCGCCGTCTCAAGTCGGACAAAAAGTCTAACCAGAATTCACTGTTTCAAGTCAGCCGCCTGCAGCACTGCATGAAGACAGGTCATGTCGAACGCACCTAATGTCATCGTTCTCAGCCACTCCCTCTGTTCCCTGTTTGGACCTACAAAAAGTTGATTTGAGAAAACCGACTAATATGCCGAATTCCCACACCTAGTACAGAAGCAGAATTTAGCCGAAGTACGTAGGAGGGCAGAGCCAGGCTAATTATTTTGTAGAATCCTCTCCTTTTGGTAATTTCTGCAAAGCTTTATCCATCTGGCTTGATGAATTATCTCAAATTATTTTGTTGAGATTAAGTTTAATAGAGAGTGGCAGTGAACAGTCTTTGTATTGATTTGCAGTTGGCTTCATGTCTGGGCTTTAACTGGGCCACTGAAGTACTTTCACGTTCTTGTTTTTTTCATTTTTGCATTGCAAAGGCTCTATGTTTTGGGCCATAGTATTGCTATGTTTTAATCATGGTGGTGCCATCATACTGTAAATGAATTTAATGTGCATACACATTACAATCCTTTATTGGAGTGGTGATTATTTTGTTCTGGCTTCCTGCATCAGATTGCCAAGTTATAAAAAGGCAGTTGAATATTTCTCTCGTTTACAGGTCATAAACACTCATCACGTTACTCTATTACTGTAGACTAGCCAAGTTAACACTTGCCACATCAAGCAGTCAAGTGTCAGACAGCAGTGGTGAGATTGTGGCCAGCATTTTAGACTAGCACATGTGTGATGGAGGTGTGTAATTGTCTAGACTTGCCTGTGACATTTGTTGCACTTGAAGGCATTATCCCAACGTATCCAATTTAGCTCATCCTTGATGCAGCTTTGATAAAATATAAGATGTTACTTTAAGAGCAGCTTGTTAGGGTTAGAATCTTATCTTCTCAATGCACACTGTTTATTGACATAGACATTGGACTTCAATCACAGTTCTCTCCTTTAAAAAATGATGATAAAGGGGTTTGTGTAACTATGGAAGTGTTTTACTGTGTACAAAAGCAGAGAACAAAGTTAGAGAATTGCCACTATAAAATGTTTTGTAGAAACAATGTACTGCAACACACCACCCATGGAGCATGTACTTGTTAGTTCTGTCATGTCTGATAGTTCTCAAACTTCATTGACTCCAGAGAAAATGTAAGTCTTTGAGCAGGCAGTGCTGTAAAAAAAGTACTCGGCCAAACATGCCAGTGCCTAAAGCCTGGGTCAACCCTCGGCCTAGGTTATACAGCTACAAATCAGTATATTTTACGCAGGTGCTTAGGGTGAAAAAACAGGCTGAGAAAAATTACAAGCTAATCCCACTGTGGAATGTGACCCTGCACTGTGGCTGCCAGGCCAGAGCAAGGGAGAACTTGTAGCTCCTACAGAGAGGGTTTCTTAAAATAAAACACAATTGTCTTTTGTACATAATACATGTTTCAGGGTTTACACAGTAATGGAAACCTTGACATTTTGTGTAACACTACACACTTTCTTATGTAGTCTGCATGCATGAGAGTTGCCTAACACTGGTTCAGAAGTCAAAGCCATATTGTATTTTCACTATAAGAATGTATATGAGGAAATTAATTTGTAAAAAGTTTTGTTTCAACAAACATCAAGACCAATGGGCGAGTCATGATTATGTTAATAAAGGAGAGATCAAATGTATTTATTTAAGAGAATGAGAGTCTTAAGTTTGTTTATCTCAAGTAAGTGTCATGATACACCATTTAGCTTTTGGTGAATGGAAACTGATTACATAATTCATAAAAATAAAACTATGGAAAGGAAAAAGCCATAATGTGCCTGCTTTGTATACTTGAATAATGCAAGATAGTTTGTACTTGAGTTCTGGTTTTCAGCAAAACCATTTCTCTTCGCACAGGAAGCAGAGAACAATTTTACAAACAGAATTCTAAATGAGAAAAAAACACAACAGTCAATAAAAACATTTAGATGTAAATAGGTTTCCAGCATAAGAAATAAAGACAGTATGATCCAAGAATAGCATACAAAGAAATTATTTGATACACATTTCATACAATAAATTTAGTTTGTCAAGTTTTTCTCAATCAACATATTGATATTGGGATGATAACCTTTAAGATTCCTGAATGTACAATCCTACCAAATGAATTATGTGCTTATGTTATAGCAATAACAGTTCAACCCATGCTTAGCATAAACATTGACCTCTTTATGGCTTTTCAGAAAGCCATCTGAACCTGACAAACCTGAAAGTCTGTATGACTCAACAGTTCAACTAAAGTAAAATATCTGCCTTACCATTTGCATCATGTGGTGTAACTTCTCATCTTTAAACATCTTTTTTTACAACCAACCACCTCTGTGGCTCAGGTCTGCTATGGTTTTGAACTGGAGGTAAGAATCGTTCACTTGTTTTGGAAGACATGCACCTTTCAAACCAGGATTACAATTAAACAAATAATTGTGTTGGAATTGTTCAAGAGGCACAATACGTTGTCAACTATGACATACATAAATGTGGTATTTTATTCTCTGTATAACATTTCACTAAGTCTGAAGTAAACTTGAACAGATGTTAAATGTCACGCACAGGAAAGTAGCTATGTTTGGTCTCAGGAATGTGCTGAGTCTGGTAGATGATAGAAAAATATGATGTTGTACCATGGGCCTACCAGTGACACTTCCTGAGAGCTTCAGCCAGGGGATTTTTCATGGGAAGGGTAGGATTTCAGCCTGTGCAAATAGCTAAAGTGATTCCTTAAGGTGACAAAGTATCTTTGTTTATTAACAAACTTCCATCACGTAAAGTGCCTGTGTGATAATCAAAATATATATATTTTTTCCTTGGCCTAACCTTACCAAACAGATGACGGATTAAACGAGTGACAAGCCAGAGCGGGTAATAATGATGCTTAAAAACTGTATGGTGGCTATGTATTTGTTATATGGGTAGTAAGATAGTACAGTTCCCTGCAACTATGATAAGTTTGATGATAATCTTGATTGTTTCTTTGATAAGAAATCAAACATCAAAAATCTCACATGATTTTTAGTTCTAATTATTAAACTGTCTGTATCTCTTGCATGTTGTCGCAACTCAATATCCTAAATTCGAAAATTGTACTGGTAAGTTATTCAATGTTAAGTTATGCTCTTACTCAACCTGAAATGGCAAAAATGGGGAAATAATTTTAAAGTCGTACACTTTCGTCACCTGCTTTGTTGGTTAATTCTCATTCAATATTGTTACCTGTGCGCTTTTGGTTAGTTTACACCATAACTAAACATTAGAATCAAATGACAAATAATAGTGTTAAAATACAATTTTAAAGGAACAGTGAAGTACAAACTCAGGAGGGCTATATTTAGTTGTACTGGTTTCTCTACAAAAGTGTTAGTAAATGCAGTAAAGTATCATCATTGTCACCTCAAATCAAAACAGTTTGTTGAATGTTATATGAAAAGAAAACAACAGGTTTTCCCTCACTTCCTTTAAGCTTTAGATGCAAAACAGTTTTGGTTACAGAGCATCATTGATGTAATTATATATTTTTCCAGTTTGCTTAAAAACAATGGCTGAGATAGATCTAGCAGAAAATACAGTATAACAATACGGATGTGCAGCTAAATAAATATTTTGCATGCCCTTCTACCCCACTTATTTACAAGACTCAATGCCTGGCTTGGGTTATGCAAATGTTAAACATGTTCCTCTTCAAACAAGAACATCCAAATACATTTCTGAAGTCAGTGTTTGAAGTGTTAACATGAGGCTATCGCAAGTAGTGCAACCCCTGTTGATGAGCTGCAATAAACAATACTGGAAATGTTTGATTTGTCTTATCCAGCTAGGAACATTTTCTCAAGGTGTTCCTTATCACCTGCTGCCACACTACACCTTTGAAATTGACTGATGCCATGAATGGCTATGTGCAGCATATAGCAGTGTTAGATACAGAGGCACAATAGCATTATATAGGGTTACCGCAGCTAGAAACAGGGATGTTCAGAAAATATCTAGAAGTTAGACTAGAGAGAAATGGGTTAAAAGGGGCATTACACAGTGGTAGGAAGTGAGGGTGGGTCGGCCTCCGACTTCTGCTCTGGTGAGCAGCAGAGGAAGATCCGACTCCTAAGACTGTTGAAGGCAAACCTGAAATACATTATGTGGCCCATGGCAACAAAACACACTGAGATAATGACCAGCAGCCCAAAAGCCTCTGGGTTAGGTGCTAAAATCACCATGATGAAGTGCAACAGGTCCAGGAGGTAGTTCATGGAGTTCTGAACGCCGTTGATGACTCCCCTCTCTGACTCAATCACATTTTCTTGGATGAGCTGGGTCACAGTCAAGTCAAAGGACCATAGACCTTGAGAAAGTGGAAAGAGCAACCGTGATTTGGAGTGGCAATTGTATTTTACAACCACATAAAAAGGATTGGAACGGAAACAGATGGTAGTAATCGGTGGATATTGGCATCAAAGGTTGACAATATTGCTCAGACAAACTTTGGAGAGGTGCTTGGGGCAGACAGTCTGCCAAACATTAGGTGGTATTAAGATAAAATGTTTTACTATATAACAGTTTATACATTCTCATGATGGAGGTTTAAGTAAGGGGTTGTGTGTGTTTTATCCCCAAATTATGATCCAAGGCTAATTTTTACGACCCAGTATGTGTTGGAGGCATTTCAGGGCTCCAGACCATCTTCTTCCACTGTTAGCGCGAGTACAACATTTCCAGTGCACAAACATTTGAAGCGTAAAATACAACATCTTATGAAACACGTCCACACATAACACAACATTTCCCATTAAAGCCTTCCTACTTTTCTAAGTCAACCATATTCTGCCTTGTAGTAGTTTTACGTTGTCATTAATAGGCTGCATGAAATATCAGGTGGACATTTTTGGGGTGAATTAAGGGGAATAAACGGGAACTGTTAACATACTGTCTAATGCAGACATAAATAAGTTTGATAAAAAAAAGATGTATTGAATTGATAACAATATAGCACGCTCAAAATCTAGCTAAAACTTATACTTTTGTATGATTGCATGAAGGAAGAATAGTAGCTAGCTAGCCAGATAGAAACTAGATGTGTTCATGTGATGGAAGCGGGTACAGTTCTGCTAGATTCCCATTAGATGGGATTCTCTTTACTGCCCTCAAATAGATTTTTTTACTATTACAACTACATTTTTTCACCCGTTGCGACCCTAAAGTGAGTGTCTGGGGTAAATACATGGAAAAATATCAGGTGTTGTAACTGTCCTAGCATGTCGTGTACATCTTATGGTAAAACAACTGGAAAAATAATGCTAATAAATAGTCAAAATGACACCACATGTTATTGATACTCACCTGCTCTAGCAGCAATGACTCCTGCAAACAGCAGGCTGACTGACAGGTAGGACTGCAAAGGTGGCAGCTCCTCTGCAGGTGGGACAGTGGAGCTGTTAAGAAACAGCTCAGTTCCAAACAGAGTACTCGTCAGACTGTCATCAGCGTTAGGCAAGGGGCCACTGTCCCCTATCAGGCGACTATAGATGTCCTGGAAGGGAGAGATACTGAGGTCGAAAGAGCTGCCAGGTGTAAAGACAGACGCCACACACAGAATGAGGCAGGAGAGCTGGGCCATTCCCGAGATGAAACCTGTACGAATCAAACCAATCTTCTTGCGTACCCAGGTAAAGGCTACCGTACCGCAGATCCCAGACACAGCTGAAGCACCCATCAGCAGGCTGAGCACTGAGCCATTAAGACCCTGTGTGTATGCATAGCCAGTTGTGATACAGTCAAAGCCTAGGACAGTCATGTAAAGAAAGGACAGGGACATGCCAGCAAAGAAGATGGACTGGTTGTAGTAGGCGACCCAGCCTGCTTTAAAGGTGCGTATGGGTTCCATCATCTGGTAGCAACAGCTGACTTTCATAGGGTCTTTTTTTTTGTCCAGCACAGTCTCATTCATGAGCTGAGAGGACTCAACAGGGCTCTGGCCATTTTCCAAATCTGCATAGGGATAAGACGGTAAAAAGGAGGTTGATGGGATGAATTTTAGAGTGCTTTTATGATTATTTCTGCATAGCAATGCCAATTAGTCTATTTTGTATACATTTTGACACACAATATTATACCTTACATGAAGTAAGACTTGCAAACAGCAAATCTTGAAACAGGTTTTAATCCTATGCCATTACTCATATTCTTTTAAATGGACGTTGCTACCTTTCTGTGTGTTGAGGTATTTAAGCTCCAGGTCCTCTTGTTTTTTCATAGCTTTCACAGCCAGTGCAGGGGTTTTCTGATATACTTTCAACAACAGGCAGTACTCCAGACACATTGAACACAAGTTCCAGCCCGAAATGAATCCACAGCCAATGAAATGGGAGCCAAAAGCCATAATTTGTCCTACTAACATAGGTGCCAGGATGTTGGTCATCTGATCAATAATCCGGACTGTTGCATTCATATCTAGTTAAGGGAAGTAAAAGGGGTGAAGGTTAAAGAAGAGAAGATATCAATAGCTCAGTATAGCTTTTTCACAATACCATGTAAAATGTATTTAATGCCATACTAACATTTTTGACCAATAACGGTCTTTGGGTGCAAACAATTAGAAATGGAATGCAGCTGAGCGCAATTTTGGGTTTCATCGAAAAGGGTCTATTTATGGAAAGAATATGTTTTTTGACATACTTCTTCAACAGATTTATTTTTTCCAAAATACTTTTAAGTGCAATGCTCATCAGGTCAATCTAATTTAGTTCTGCAGATGAGAAACAGCTTTCAGCCAGTTTACTTGGAACTTCATGACTTGTGAAAAGAATACCTTGGAGATAATGAGTAGTGTAACGGAATGTCAATGAATATCATAAACCAGATAACAAAGGTGATAGGGTGAATAGTAAGAGAACAATTAGTGACTTAACTGTATTTATTTCTAGACTTCTAATGATTTCCATCAACACTTACCTGCAAGTTTGCTGCTATCCTGTCCAGCCACAACAACAACCCAGTCTCTCTGGATGGTAATGGAGGTAGCAGTGCTGGCTAAGTTAGAAATGTTGGCGATGGTGATGACTAGTATGTAGCACGATGTCTGTAAAGGTTTTAGTTCAAGGTCATTTAGGGAAATAAACTTTGAACATTTTGTATGAGAGTGGCTGAACATGTGATTCCAACAGGACAATGTTCAACAAACACAGCTAAATTGTGTTTCACCTAGATTCACAGAAGAATCATGTGAAAATCTTTGAAACCATATGCCTGTACAACAGTGATACAAATGGCCTGTTTTGTTTGTTTTTGTTCTGGTCTGACCAGCTGTTCTGGTCTGAGTAGTAATGGAAATGGTTCTACCAAGGCACGCATAATAACATGTCAACTGTCTGACTGCACAGTCCTGAACAAGACACTTTTTAAGTCCCGCTACTAGAAAAGAAAACACTTCCATTGGAAAAAAACCTCAACCTTTAAAAACCCTTGACCAAATAGGCAGTGTTCAAACCTATGCACAATTAAAATGCAGACCCACAGGGTGATTTGTGAACACTGACTGAACACAACCATTAAAAAATGCTCAATAAATCTGATTTGTTAGATAACAATATAATGGCAAAAAATGTCTGGTGTATTCACATAGGAACTCTAATCATGACCGAGAAGTAATTTGATTGTAGTAAGTAGCCTAAGTGTAATATAAAGGAATCTTACCAGAACCCATCCATTGTAAATCTCTGCCAACTGTGATTGAAACTGAAAAACCACCATCAACAGGATTCCACACAGTATGACAGCACAATTCTGGACAATCAGTGAAGTCTGAGCCACTGTCAAATTAGATTTGCATCATAGGTTTAGTCAAAAATATTTTTACAGAAAGTCAACGTGAAGGCAAATACTTGGGAAAAATAGCCTGTAAACAGCATTGTTTAAATTCCAATCTGCTGAACCTACCTTTGAGTCTCGGACTTTTGTCCACCCAATCGCCGATAATGGCTCCTAGTAAAAGCACTGACCCCGCAACTACCAGTCCGTACACGGCTGTGAGAAGAAGGCTGTTGCCATACAGCTCCACAAGGAAGACTGCCACAGCAAAGTTCCACATTCGATCACCCTAAGAATCAGATACACATTCGGCATTTAGATTATTTTTAAATGTAGCCTATGTTGTTATAAAGCTTGCATAGACATCGGAGGTGCCGTAACTATCTGCCTATTTTAATCTATTTAGATTAGAGAAACTAGACTAACATGTCAACAGGATAATGCGTTTCTATAAAATGCGCTGTGATCGGAGCAATTAGCGCATTTTCTTATGGCACTCTACAATTCACTTACCCAAGTTGATAAGGCATGTCCCAGATAGATAAGAAACTTAGCTGATGTAAAAAAATCTTTCATAGAATCTGAAGAAAAATAAGAAAAGTATTAGGAATCATATGTAGCCCAATGGATAGCCTACATTTCTGGTTGGAAAGTCATCAATGTGAACGAAAAGGCTAGATTTAATAAAAAATCAACACGCATGACAACGGCACAAAATAAGAATCTTGACACACATGTACTAACTTACCGCAACAACGTTGTTTAGTTCCAGAATTATCCATTATAGTATTGACAAGTTAATTGGGTAAATACGCTTTTCTATTGTAGATAGAAGACTTGGCGCTGGATACCTTTGTGCAGACTATTTGGCTATCGTCGGTAAACCCACACTATCTGCCCCTTTCTCCTTTCCAAACGTAGCTATCACTGTAGCTGAAGTTGGAAAGATATATTTTATCCACAAACACTTGTAAGTCGAAACGTAACTACAAAATACGGTTAGCCGCTTCTGCTCTCTCACCCCTACCCTAGCGCGCTTGTTTACGATCCCTTCGGTTATACAGTGAGAAAAACTCTGCGTCACAGTCACATGACGTTAGACAATTGAGTGGCATGAATTCAAGAAAACAAATGATTAGTCTTAGAAAATAGGCCTGGTTGTATTTTTCGCCACTCTCCGGCAGTTACTTACCGTAGTGATGGTACGTTCGGATGATTTTACTGCTATAGGATCCTTTAATTTTGTTCAGTGACCTAGTAAGTCTATTCGGGGGCCAAACAGCGAAGCCACAGTGTTTCTACTTTTTCTTATTATTGGGGGCCAAGCAGAAAGCTGCAAAGCCACCTATTGTATTTCTAAATTGTATTCTTCTTATTATTATTATTGCGGGCCGAGCAGCAAAACTGCAAAGCCACCTATTGTGTTTCTACCTTTTCTTATTATTACTGGGGGCCAAGTGGTGAAGCTGCGAACCCACCTATTGTGTTTCTTTTCTTATGGGTGATCTGCCTTTGGCAAAGCATAACCTATATTCTTTCTCATATACTGTATATTTAGGGTTCCTCTGGTAGGAGGGAACCATTGTTCTCTCACATATACATTTATTATTTATTTTCCCACCCCTAAGGATCTGTCAATATTTGGACTACATAGACAACGTAGGTGTCAAAAGTTTCGTCTTGGTAGCGATTGAGTTGCTCGTATTTTTATTTACGTTCCGTTGCACGGTTTAGGCTGAACTGAAGTTTTTGAAAAAAGTGCCTTGTGTCAACAAAGGGTACTCAGTGGTGCCAACGTCACAGCGTCAGCACACGTTAGCAACGAGGCATGGATACAACGTGCATAGATGTGCTGTTGCACAGCGAGTATCGTATCGTGCCGTGGTGTCACACAAATAATGTATTTAAAATCAAGCTTGTGCGTCGCTGTCTTCAATGCCACAGCCTAAACTTTAGGTCAAAAGAAACGTTTCTCATTTCCGGCGCATTCAAACAAATCCACTCAGTGAAGTTTGGCTAGCAACAGCAGCTAGCTTGCTCCTAGCAAACTTATTTTGAATTAGACATTTCTACCTAAATAAATGTCAAGCTTTTACGTTTCGGGGGCATATTTTCAGGTAGCAGATGGTACTGTTTGAAACCCGATTCCATCTGAAATACTGCTGGTGACAACGTTGTTACAGTAGCTTGTTTCAAAGGGGGTTCTTAATGAATTATGCAATATGAGTGCAACCGACGCCATTGAGCACACCCTACAATTTCCCCAGAAATTGTACCCTCTCTAGTTTTTGTTAGTATTCCTATTATAATGGGCCAAGCAGCGAGGCACCTATTATTAGGGTTCCTCCGGTAGGAGGGAACCTATTGCAATTGTTGGTATTATTAGGATTCCTCCGTCAGGAGGAACCCTATTGTCTTTGTTGGTATTATTATTAGGATTCCTCCGTCAGGAGGAACCCTATTGTCTTTGTTGGTATTATTATTAGGATTCCTCCGTCAGGAGGGAACCTATTGTTGGGTGTGCGCTTCGGCATGAAGCGCCAACCTTTGTTATCTCACATATATAATATTATTATTATTCTTTTTGCGCCCCTAAAACTTGGTCAATATTTGCGCTACATAGACAACGTCGACGTCAAAAGTTTCGTCTTGGTAGAGATTGAATTGCTTGTGTTCAGATTTTCGTTCTGTTGCACAGTTTAGGAGGATACAACGTTTTTGTGGCAAAAAGTGGCTTTTGTCGGCAAAGGGTACTACATTCTAGCCTACGTCACTACGCCAGAACACGCTAGCAACGACGCATGGATAAAAAGTGATATAGCGTCACTGTGTCCAATTCCGACCGCCGAAAGCTCCTATTGTCCAAACCGACCAGGCAGTATCAGGTCTTTTTTCCAGAATTATCTTCCGCGATCACCAGCAAAGTGTACGTAGTATTATTTTATGCATATCAAACAATCTCTGTGTCAAATTTCATGAACATACATGGACGTTTACATGTCTAAATACTATAGGAAAGTTACTTTGATGAGAGAAAGCCGAAAGACCACTCGGGCGACGCATGGGCGACGATGAAAAATGTTTCAGTATTGTCATCGTACTGCTACTATGGGTTAGGATATGGGTTTATTTCAACGCTAGCATAGCACTACTTTGTCTAGCCAACGGAAATGCACCATAATTTCTGACGATCTGTAGTAGAGGGGAGGAAGGGAGGGGGGCAGATAAACACATGGTGCCAGACATGGTAGGCTATCACACCATGTGTGTGGGTTAACGAGGTGCTGGATAACGAGGATCATTGTAAATCTTAGCCTATGTTTCCAGATTAATGTTGTATTTTCGTTAGTCTGTTTAGTATTTAAATAAATGTTCACATTTTTAAAGATTTGCACAAGTTGTCTTTTGCTAACCGTCCTGTTATCTTTGACCCCATTTAATGTTTAACGTCTCTAAATATATGATTGACTTTTGCTTCATATTTCATGACTTCCTAATAAGATATCTTATTTTGAAGGACATAAATACGTTCTCGAATATGTTGACAGCATTGATGGTCAGTTTGGTGACCCTGGATCAAGTTATTATCCCTGGAAAAACAGCAGCGACGAGTGTTGACTACGACGATTTAAGTGTGGTCGGGTTTGGACAAGGGTAGCGCACGGCTAATTTACCGGCGCCAGCGTCCTTTTGCCGGCTCTAGTAAAGGCAAAGCTAACTCTAAAATTAAAACAATATTTAGCTCGAAAGGTAATAAGTTAAGGCATAACTTGACATAATTAAATCAGCTGAAAACGTGATACGATCATTTTAATAAATATTTGAAGTGGCATTTTAGCTAAAACCCGGTCGGGATTGGACACAGTGACGTTAGACGTTCCCGTGAGACTGCATAGTCTTAGGTGGCAGCCATGCTAGAAAGTATTTTCGTAATAGCACGCAAATTGGAGTTTAGATTATGAGTGAAAAATACCACCCCCAAAAATCCCAACCATTTGGCTTTGTTGAGAAAGCGATTTTGAGTGGAACTGATATTTCGTAATTTTTTATTTAGGTTGTGTTAAGCCCAATTTATACTTAGGTCGCCGACACTTTTGAAAAGGTCGCCGACAGAAATGACATCACGGTCGACACTTTTAACCGTCGCTTGGAAGTGTCGCCTACAAGGAGAAATTTCTACTGGCGCTGATGTCGTCACATAGTGTCGCGCAAGTGTGATTGGCTAGATAGACCTCACGCGTTGTCATTGTTTGAATTTTCAGCTAGCGCTCAACAGCTGTTTTCTAACAGCTGATTTCCAACAGCATAAACGCATATAAAAACAGATGTTTTGATGGAGGAAAGATTGGCGGAGCAAGCGAGAAAATATCCTCACCTCTATAATGCCTCACTGCCGTTTTATAAAACAATTCAGTTTACATCGTCCGCCTATGTCAGAACGTCCAGTGTCACGCGAACATTGAGCACAGGCGACGGTTTGCCGAAGTATAAATGCAGCAGCCTGAGCGACACTTTTTTGTTTTCGTCGGCGACCTTTTCAAAAGTGTCTGAGACATAAGTATAAATTGGCCTTTAGTCTTTGCAATTTCAGCGAATGCGGGTCGCCCGTGAGACCGCCTAGTCTTAGGAGGCAGCCATGCTAGAAAGCGTCAGTATTTTCGTAATTTGATAGTTCGGTCAATTCTAAACCAAAAAACAGAAGGAGGGCAATGTTATGACGATATGACTATTGTGAAGACAGCCAGGTGGTGGATACAAAAATATGCCCCCCAAAACGTAAACAAGTTTGACATCAGCGCCGGAAATTACAACGTTTCTTTTGACATAAAGTTTAGCTGTGGCATCCAAGACAGTAGGCTACACACCATAGATATATTTCTATGGTTTGTATTGAGTGAGGCGCGGTGTATCGAGTGTCTCAAGATATGGCGATTGCCAAAACAGCCAGCGGGTCAGCATATTTTTGTTTTATATTTATTTTGATTTGTGTGAAACTTGGAATTTGAGTGAGACCGCATCTTGGTTTGACGTCGTTAGCCTCAGAGTCAGACTCGGTCACCCTGGCACTGGCAGTGTGTAGTACTGTCCTCATTTCCGGCGCTTTCAAACAATCAGCAGCCAGCTTTCCTTTATCAAACTTCTTTTGTATTAGCCATTTCCCCCTAAATTAATGTCTCATTTATTTGCGTTTTGGGGCCCATATTTTCAGTTAGCAGACGGCACTGTTTGAATCGCAATTCCATCTGAAATATTGCCAGTGACAACGTTGTTACAGTAGCTTGTTTCAAATTCAAAGGGGGTTCTTTTGTTTCAGAGTAGGATCTTAATGAATTATGCAATATGAGTAGGCTAAATGCTTGAAAATATCACTAGAATGTAAACATTTAAGGGAACGGACCCACCTGCATCCAAATAAGCACACCCTACAATTTCCCCAGAAATTGTACGCTCTCTAGTTTTAGTTGGTATTCTTATTATTAGGGTTCCTCCGGTAGGAGGGAATCTATTGTTTTTGTTAGTATTCTTATTATTAGGGTTCCTCCGGTAGGAGGGAACCTATTGTTTTTGTTGGTATTCTTATTATTCTTATTATTAGGTTCCTCCGGTAGGAGGGAACCTATTGTTTTTGTTGGTATTCTTATTATTCTTATTATTAGGGTTCCTCCGGTAGGAATTTCCGGTTATATAGATTTTACGCCATTTCCGGTTTTATCAAAAACCTTTGAAAGCCTACTCCTCCTACAATTTTTGTCCAATCTTCCCCAGAAGTGGCAGACATCATCGTCAGAGCAACTTTCACTCAGGCATTACTTTTATCTTTGATTTTCAAAACCGTTTGTCCGGTACAGCCAATCAAAATCGGCAACAAAGCAACCAAACAGGAATTTGGATCAAATCTCATTAAATCTCTGAGATATCAACACTAAACTTGCTATATCGGCGGAAGACACTACAACAAGTTACCATGTGCAAAGGCAACTTCATATCTCCAAAAATGATTGATATAAAGCAAATCAAACTAGAGAGCATACAATTTCTGGGGAAATTGTGAGGGTGTGCCTGCATATTTTCAAGCATTTAGCCTACTCATAGTCTATTGCATAATAATTCATTAAGAACACCCTTGGAAAGAAGCTACTGTAACAACGTTATCACTGGAAATATTTCTGATGGAATCGCGATTCAAACAGTAGCTCTATGTCTGCTAACTTATGACATGCCCGCAAAAACGTAAATACGCTTGACATTTATTTAGTGGAAAATCGCTCATGCATAAAAAGCTCAATAGCGATCATTGTCAGTAACAACGCAAAATGCGATATAGCCCTTTGTGGAGAAGCTGCCCCGGTAAATTGTATACTACAGTGTTCGTCTTGGTGGCGATCGTTGGTTGAACTTTCCGTTGTACGGTTTAGGCTGAAATTAAATATTGCTTTCATGAACAGATTGACAAGTTTAGGCTGTGTCAATGAAGTTCGGGTTAGTAGTCAGACAGTTTCACCTATTGAAATACTTTTGATTTAAGGGAGTGCCGAACATTTTCTGTCGCCGTTTGACTCCCTACTGTAAACAGCTGTGGATGTTTTTGTTAGCTACACAGTGTCTCGCGTAGGCTACAGCGTTGCAGTACTGGTTTGAAATCACAGGTAATGATTATTTCACCAACAAATCGTTTACTTGTAATCTAATGTCATAATAAATCATACAACGAAAATGTATTTGTGAGTAATGTTTATTTTAACGATTGAAAACAGATGCAGCCTAGACCGCTGTAGTATGTGTTGCCCGGGCAACATAGGCTAATGTCATGATGCTAATGCTTCAGTGAAATAGTAGACTACCGTTTCCGAAAGTCGATGTAGTTCCTCAATAATATTAGCTTATATTGTACATCACACTTAACAATTGTGTTTCATATCAGAAAGTAACATTAGTAAATAGTTATCACCCTGGCCTCTTTGCTTGTGGCGTTTCTGCAGCTGCCTTGCAGTATCGTTAAAGCTATAGTTAGCCTATAGCTATCTCCCAGAAGTTAACAAGCTGCTAAACTAATGTTAGGCTAGAGGTAGTCACGCGTGTTTCGTGACGTTAGTAGCGTCAGTGACTGTGGCTAGCAAGTTAGCCAGGTAAATAAAAAGACAAGCAACTCAATGGCTACCAACTTTTGACATGACGTTTTCTAAGTAATCAAAATATTGACGGATGCTAGGGGGGGGGCACGATACGATCCTTGCTGTGCTGCAACAGTCTTCTATGCACGTCGTATCTAATGCGTCGTTGCTAACATGTGCCGACGCTGTGACGTAGGCTATTATAACTGAGTAGTCTACCCTTTGCCGACAAAATCAACTTTATGCCACAAAAACGTTGTATGGTCCTAAACTGTGCAACGGAACGTACATAAAAGTAATAGCATATCAATCGCTAGCAAGACGAAACTTTTGACACGTAGTTTGTCTATGTAGTCCAAATATTGACCGAGGAGTAGGGGGGCTAAAATAAATAATAATAATAAATATATATGTGAGATAACAAAGGTTGTGCTTCATGCCGAAGGCAAAACACACCCAATTTATCGCTAACGCTAAAATAATGCTTTACACATCAGCCAGTCAAAAACTGATACTCCGATTGAATCACAAGTTCATATGAAGACTCTTGAGAATGTTTAGTACACAAATCTGAGAAAAGATTGACTGTAAGATGAAAAGTCAATGTTTGGTGAATATTTGAAAAATGCTAGCTTGGCTAATTTCTAGTGAAATTGAGAATAAAAAGTCTCCCCTCTTCCTCAGCGCGCGCTCGCTCCACATTCTCACACACTCAGCCTTCCCTTGATACACGCGCGGGCTTGGCAAGACGCACACACAACAATTAAGGAGATTGTGGGCTGACCAAGCCCCCACTCATTCCTTGGTCTTTTAGCAAAGGCCTTGTGGATGTTGGTTGATGGTCTTACATTTCCGATTTTGTATGGAATGGTAAAAAGTTGTCAAAATCCTGAAACATTGATAGTATAGGCCAAGAGTAACTACCACACCACAAATGGCCCACCATTACCCATAGGTGGCACTACAGGCCACGCCCTGATGCACAAAGATACAAGGCTTTCTGGAATGGATAGGCTCACCAAGCCCCCTCCTTTCACTTCTTGGCTTGAATTAAAGGCCCTTGTGGATCTTGATGGTATTGCATTTCAGATTTGGTATCCCATTGGTAATTCTGCAGCATTGATTTTTTCTATACATTTACAATTTGTCAAGGATATACATTTTTCAATGGTTCGCAATGTTTGGAGGAATCCGCATCACTGCTTTGCAGTTATATTTATTATAATTTTTCTTCTCCTTGCGCCCCAATATCTCAAAAAGTCCCTGGTAACTAATTTTCTAATTTGACACATTGATACTACATCCAAGTGGGTACCCCCACACCAAATATGGGCCACATCGGACCATAGGGGGCGCCACAGGCCACGCCCAAATGTCCACTTTTCAGAGTGATGGCATTTCCACCCCATTGCTCCATTTCTTCTCAAACTTGGTGTGCATGCCTCATTTTAGGTACATGGATTTTCCTGTACAGTGATAATTTTAACTGAACCCGGAAAAAAAGCCTCTTCGCTCAATTCGATAGACCTACAACCAATCAGAGCAACTTAGTATGTTGTTTGTTGAAAACAAATTCAACCCAAGCGCTCTTTGGTGACGTGGTTGATTACGTTACTGTTGATCATCTGTCCATCATCGTATAAAGCCCTCCCTGATAATTTGATTGGTCCGAACAGCTCTTCGGATATAGTTTTTCCCCAACCGAGCTACCCCAGACCCAACTTCCCGACCAAATTATTTTGTGGGCGGGGAAAAGTTTGGCTGGCACCCAGGCTAGTCCTACCATGTAGCAAAGCTGATCTCAAAAACCGGGAAGCCACACACCACTGGGGAGGATTTGATTTGACCTGCTGCCAAAGAGATGGTTGGAAAGCAGCTAAACAACTTAATTAGATGTATTTGTCTGATAACTCCGTAAAGCGCTGTAATGATGATATGGTTGAATATGTGTTGAAGCAGCTAATGAGCAGAATACGAGCAAGCCGTTTCTATGTTCACCAGATTGATGAATCGACAGACATTTTAAGCTTGGCAAATTTGCTTGCTTTTGTCAGATATGAACATGATGGAGAAATACATGAAGATGTTCTGTTTTGCAAACCTTTACCCTCACATACTACAGCGGAAACCATTTTTGAAACTTTGTATGGATTCATGGTTACCAATAAAATGGACTGGACAAAGTGTGTGGGACAAAGTACTGACGGAGCCCGGTCCATGGTGGGGAGACTCACTGGAGTTGTTAAAAGGGTCAAAGACGTGGTTCCACTAGTTACAGCTGTCCACTGCAGTATCCACAGAGAGGCACTGGCAACAAAGACGATGCCTGCGGAATTAAAGGAGGTTTTGGATGAAGCAGTGAGAACAGTAAATTTCATCAAAAGTCGTCCACTGCAATCACGCCTGTTTGCCATATTATGCGCGGAGATGGAAAGCGACCACCGGCAGCTTCTCCTGCACACTGAAGTCCAGTGGCTTTCTCGTGGTAGGGTGCTCACCCGACTTTTTGAACTGTGTGACGAAGTGAGGACATTTTTTGTGAACTCCCGGTTTGAACTGTCAGATCAATTCTGTGACTTCAAGTGGCTTTGTAAGTTGGCATATTTGGCCGTCATTTTACTACTACTTAGTAGTAAATAGTACTTAGATGGTACTTAGATGGACTCAATCTATCCCTCCAAGGAAAATCAGTGACCATGTTTCATGTCCACAGTAAGATAGAAGCCCCAATAAGGAAGCTCGAGGTGTGGGACAGAAGAGTAGCTCAGAACAACTACAAGTCATTTGACAATCTGTGTGAATTTCTCAGTAAAGAGAGGCAGATCCCGACCTCCGTGCCAGGTGCCATCAGAGAGCACCTGCAAACTCTGAGGAGGCAGCTCCGGGCATACTTCCCTATGCTCAGCGAGCGACACATCTAGATACAGAATCAATTTGCCACCCATAATGAGGATGCCATCGCAGGTCTCAGTTCCAGGGAGCAGGATAGCCTTGGGGAGTTATCGTGATACTGCTTTGAAACTGATCTTCACACAGAAGCACTTGGCACATTTCTGGATGCATGTTAACTCAGACACTGATCTGTCTAACAAGGCATTGGTGTTTCTGATGCCTTTTGCTACCACTTACCTGTGTGAAAATTGATTTTCAGCACTTTAAAGACAAAGTACAGGAATAAACTCGATATTGAGCCTGATCTCCGCCTAAAGCTGATGTCCATTCAGCCAGACATAAAGACTCTGATAGCTGCTATGCAGCAACATCACCCTTCTCATTAGGTAAGTTGTAGGTGACTGTAAGGATGTACCAGACGGATTTATTAGAATGGTTGGACAGGCAAAGATCGGTACACAGGGCAATACAGGAGATCCAAAAACGTATTTAGACAACTAAGGTCAGTAACAGTGTTTAACTGTGTTTATTACTGTGGTAATGATGTTCATGTGATAACCTACTGTTTGTGATTAATAGCACTTATGGAAGGTTATTGTTCTTTTTGTATTTGATACTAGAAAAGTATTAATATATTTAATCATTTCGTGACTATTGACCTTGGTTAATAGTTTTATGACCCACCGAATCATTAAATGGGTAATCCTGTTCAATTGAATCCTAATGGGCCTCATTCTCGAACGCAGTTAAGAAGAATTTAAGAAGGAACTTCTTCTGAATTGGATTTAGGAAAACATTTGGCATTCATGAAAGTTTTCTCATCTGGGATTTGTTCTTAACTTCAGAAGACTTTCCGAACTCGAAATAGCAGTCGTAAATCTGCCAGAGTTGTCTCAAATGCGATTCTTTAAAAAAACACAAGGGGAATCGCATTTAAGAAAACTCTCCGTGTTAGAAGTGTTAATGAATTTGTGAGAAATCATTGGTGATCGCGTTCACATCAACTCTACAGACATCCGCGGATTAAAATAATTATAATAATTTACCTTGCTTAGTATGCACGCTGTTAGATCAAGTGGAGAAAAATTCCACTGCTCATCTTACTGGTGTGATGTTGTATGTGATAAATACAACCTTTAACTTGCACTTGGACTTGAACATCATATAAATTCAACCTGGCCATCCAATTATCACTTAATTGTTTTCTTAATTATGTAGATTCTGACTGCACACGTCACTGCTGTTGCGTGTCCTTATAAGGAGCTGCCGGGGCGTGTATGTATGCAAATTCAGGAGCACGAGGACGCACTTTCAACTTAAGAAAACTTTTCCGGGGGAGCACAGCTCAGAAAACTTCTGCTGCGTAGGAACACATTTTCAAGCGTTCATGAATTTGGCAGACGTCTTTTTCTTACGTTGATTTTCCGAAGCCCGTAAGAAACATTTCAGAAGAAACGTAAGAAAATGTTCGAGAATGAGGCCCATTGTTTCTACGTTCCTATTTAGAGTTAAGCTTGCGCCATCTTCTCTCATGTATGTTCGATTGAAGTAGCCTGTCACGCACTCTTCACCTATAGACATTATACATTTTTACACATTAATTACACACTCATACTGGGGTTTATTTGCCTAGTCTACTTAGTTTAGAGTGTAAGTAAACGATCTTGGGCGCTGTTCATAAGCGGTAAAGCAGATTTTAAAAGCAGTTTTATTTCAGAATGTTTTTTTGCAGACGTGGCCAGGGCAATACATTATGATGTCTTAAAAGTGAGGTTCCAAAGACAGTGCTAAAGGGAGAGAGGAAGGACAGCTGATCGTCCTTGCAGTAGCACACCACGTTTAACAACACCTGCACACAGTGCCGGTCCTAGCACATTTGGTGCCCTAGGCAAGGTTTACCCATGGCGCCCCCCATCACCACCCTAGCGCCCATGCGCGCTCCCCCACCCTAACCCTGCAGGTCCACTACAGCGGAGCGGGCAGCGTGTCAGCTTCCGATTCATTGTAAATGAAACCGGGCATTGACGCTTGTGGCCCTCCCCCCCCTAACCCTAACCCCACTTTTTAATGCCAGCAGAGGGCGCCAATCACAACACGGACATATGACATGCCACGGTTGGCGCTCTGCTGGTAGTACGTTTGAAACTCAAGGACAGCGGGAGGGTTAAATTAATTGGATGCTATTGGAAAATTGTTCCTCTCTTCATGCCGCCCTAGGCGGCTGCCGATGTCGCCTATAGCAAGGACAGGCAATGCCTGCACAGGATCGGTACATCCGAATATCACGCCTACGCGACAGGAACAGGATGACAACTATGGCGTCAGATTTGAGTAAAAAGTCCTGAACGTATATATTTCTTTCACAAACGCAGATATAATATTATTATATTCACTCGCGACCTAGCATAATACTCGTAGCAATGCTACTACCTGCTAGGATTACTTGCTAGCTTCCTCATTGTAAATGTAAATGTTTAAGCCATACTATTACTCCTTGATGAGTAAAGTGATGTTTATTTACAGAATGATAAATGTACTACAAGTGTTTGGAGCTTAGACCCCGTGGGGAATTAAATGATCAAAGGGCATCTGCCCCGTATCCGAAGAGGAATCCCCACGGAGTCCAGACACTGGTGGTGGTGACGGAAGCCGACGACCCAGCCAGAGGAGCGGGAACGAAGTCGGGTGGCGACGGGGAGGTGGAGGATCGCGCACTTTGGTAGCATGGACAAACTAAACGGGGAGAAACGCGTATTTAAAGGCACAGCATCATTATGATAGGCTGGCAGGCGGGGAAAGTTCTGTCACCGCTAATTGATAGAGAGAGCGGCTAATCGATTGCCTACTGAAACTTAGAATGACAGCCCGACATGAGAAAGAGGGGAGGAGAGAGCGTTCTTAGCGGAGGGAGTGAATAGTGGAACATTATCGTGTGTGCCCGAGTGAAGGGTTCGGTCTTGCCTGACTGAACTTGTGCTATGCTTCATATGTGCAACACTACTCCTTAAATTCTGCTTGCGCGCCGTGAAATTCTGCTCACACGCAGTGGGGTTCTGCTTGTGGAGTCGTGTTTTGCTTGCGCAGTACATTTCTGCTTGAAGGCTAAATTACTTAATTGAATCTGCTGCGTTGCGCATGAACATGCGTTCATATGCACGTGCATGAAATTAAACTCAACCTTTCCAGCTGCAGCTTCTTTGGGGACCAGTCAGACCCCCACCCCTCAGCTAGAGGCAACGGCCCCGGTGGATGTTGGTGGTATTGCATTTCGGATTTGGCAGCCTCGTCCGGTCGATATATCCAAAACCATCTCCCCAAAAAACATTGTTCGATTCTCGAACCTTGCTCATACTACTAGCTTTTTCATAGAATAATTTTTCCAGATTTTTGAGTTTGAAACCAATCCGAAATGGGTAAACTAGCACCCCATTTATTTGCTTTCGTCAAGAAAAATCGCCTGGAAATGTGCTTGCGGATACGAACACGGCACGAGCACTAAAGGGAAAATTAGCCGATCGCTGATTTACCTGAGCTGAATGAGCACACTGTAATCCGACACAATACTTTATCTCATCTTCAAACACCCTGGCTAATTTTATCCAACATTTTATTGTATATGTATTTGTATTCTTGTCTTGTATGTTTTTAACGTCGTTCTTTCGCCTGAAATAAAGCTGAAATGATAAGCATATAGGCCTATGTTAAATTAGGCTTTTAAATCGTGAGAAAATCAGCAGTCTTCTATGCATGAGACTGCGGGGGCGTGTCGCCTGAAGGAGCTGAAGCTCGGCCCCTTTGCTGGAAGCATAGAGGTAATAGGTGCGTTCGACATGGACTGCGGCTGCATGAAACGACCGGCGAGAGTAGCCGCTTGCAGTCGGGGAGGAGTTGAAAACGGCTCTTTGAAGTTGGACATTCCAGCTTCTCTTGGTTTGCTGCGTTGATGTCAGTCATGGCCGATCAAGCGCTGTTTGCTTACGTTACTTTATTTGTAATTAAACTTAGTCTTTCCGTTAGTAGAAGAGGTGGCCCAAAACCCTTTCTTCAACAAATGTTTTATTCAATCAAATAGTTTGGTCCGGATTTGAGCATTGGAGAAACTGAAGGTGTCAGAATAATTACAAAACAAGCGTCAAATTTGTCGTGTGTGAGTCTGGCCAATCATGAAATAGCTGTGTCGTCATTTGAAGCCGTGCAGTTGCTCTTGAGAAAATGCGCTCGGCTACACAGCCGGCAGTTCTCGAATCGATCTCACGGTACTTTGATGGCTACATCACAGTGACCTAGCCTCGGCGCCGTCTCAAGTCGGACAAAAAGTCTAACCAGAATTCACTGTTTCAAGTCAGCGCTGCATGAAGCGAGGTCATGTCGAACGCACCTAATGTGTCTGGATGGGAGTTTCGGGAAAAGATACATGGCAATAAGTTGGTATTTCATGGTTCTACAGTGTTTCAGTTATGGTTCTTGCACTTCTTGATGTGTTCTAATTTCATTTTAGGAATTTGAACTCTAACTGCCATTTCGCGTGACCGCTAATTTAAAAAGAAATAAAGACAAACTAACTCAACTCACTCACAAAACCGTTAGTTAGCGTTACATTTCAGCTATACATTGTAACTCATGAAGTACCTTGACACCTAAGAATAACCTTTCACAAGTAAGTCTGAAAATCTTTTTTCTGATTGTATTTGGCCATGATCTATGTTGAGAGCTAACTGACAGCTATTTCGGCCACTAGGTGGCGGTATCACGAGCCAAGTGTTAACGCGGTGCATCTCATGTGGGTAAACCTTGTTAACCTATTGGGTCTTAAGTCCACTGCCGTATTGTTTTGTATTTTTTTGTTTTAAATCATTTCTTTGGGTGGTCTTTCTGCGAAAGTAACAGTTAATAAACGAACCCGGGAAAAGTAATTGTGACCTATGTGGTCTCAGTTCAGCAGGCTACGTATGTCTATATGTCTATGGCGATTATAACTTAACTATCGACATTCTAAGTAACACTTTTTTTGGTACTCCACGTAGATCATAAACCCTTGAATATATAAACGACTTAATGGAATCGGTTGAGAAATGTAAACGCTAAAGTGCTTTTTAACCAGAAAAGCCGCAGCTCCACCGTTCATTTGCGTTTGTTTACAGGTGAGTCATTACCTCCCCAAGATGGCGGCGAGTTGGCACGTCACAGCAACATTCTGAAACAGACAATGGGGTGTCTATGTATATAGCCTAGTATATGTGGTGGGTCTAAAATAGGCTTATATTACAAAAAACCAAGTGAACGGAATAAGCACAGCTAGTTCAGGCAGGGCAATCGGGCAGCGTGTGTCATCCGCTCATTACCATACCTGCGTTATTCAGCAAAAGCTGGCATTAAAAGGCTGCGCAGATACACACGCACACACTCAGCCCATTTGTTGTATGATCAGTGCTGCTGCCACCCTCCACCATCCCCTTCTCCCCCATGCTGTCTGTATGTTCCATCCATCAAGGGGATTATATCTCTATTGCTTCCCTTAGATCATACATTCTGCCAAAGTTAAATCTACATGTCCATGTCATGTAACAATAAATGCTCAAATCTAATATGTGATTGTCTTGACTGAAATACTATAGTTTACAGTGATAGCATTGATTTTGATTGAGTTCGCATAATACTGATTCTTAATCAGACTTTTACCCCATTCTACAAGTTTTCTGACTAAGGCAGTGCGCACACACTCTTAATTCAATACAAAAATGTTGTATGAAAAGTTTAGGAATTGCAACCATTTTGTACACAGTCCCTTATTTCAAGGGATCAAAGGTAATTGGGTGTGCCACGAAGTCGTGGCTCATCCTTTGTTATCTCACATATATATTATTATTATTTATTTTAGCCCCCCTAATCCTCGGTCAATATTTGGACTACATAGACAAACTACGTGTCAAAAGTTTCGTCTTGCTAGCGATTGATATGCTATTACTTTTATGTACGTTCCGTTGCACAGTTTAGGACTATACAACGTTTTTGTGGCATAAAGTTGATTTTGTCGGCAAAGGGTAGACTACTCAGTTATAATAGCCTACGTCACAGCGTCGGCACATGTTAGCAACGACGCATTAGATACGACGTGCATAGAAGACTGTTGCACAGCAAGGATGGTATCGTGCCGCCCCCTTAGCATCCGTCAATATTTTGATTACTTAGAAAACGTCATGTCAAAAGTTGGTAGCCATTGAGTTGCTTGTCTTTTTATTTACCTGGCTAACTTGCTAGCCACAGTCACTGACGCTACTAACGTCACGAAACATGCGTGACTAACTCTAGCAGAACATTAGTTTAGCATCTTGTTAACTTCTGGTAGATAGCTAGGCTAACTACTATAACTATATACTTTCACGCTACTGCAAGGCAGCTGCAGAAACGCCACAAGCAAAGAGGCCAGGGTGATAACTATTTACTCATTTTACTTTGTGATATGAAACACAATTGTGAAGTGTAATGTACAATATAACGTCAC
Organism: Mallotus villosus; assembly: GCA_903064625.1. Classification (NCBI taxonomy): domain Eukaryota; kingdom Metazoa; phylum Chordata; class Actinopteri; order Osmeriformes; family Salangidae; genus Mallotus; species Mallotus villosus. The sequence continues at coordinate 78,749 of CAEFZP010001257.1, read as the reverse complement.
TGTGTCCAATCCCGACCGGGTTTTAGCTAAAATGCCACTTCAAATATTTATTAAAATGATCGTATCACGTTTTCAGCTGATTTAATTATGTCAAGTTATGCCTTAACTTATTACCTTTCGAGCTAAATATTGTTTTAATTTTAGAGTTAGCTTTGCCTTTACTAGAGCCGGCAAAACGACGCTGGCGCCGGTAAGTTAGCCAGGCGCTACCCTTGTCCAAACCCGACCACACTTAAATCGTCGTAGTCAACACTCGTCGCTGCTGTTTTTCCAGGGATATTAACTTGATCCAGGGTCACCAAACTGACCATCAATGCTGTCAACATATCCGGGAACGTAGTTATGTCCTTCACAATAAGATATCTTATTAGGAAGTCATGAAATATGAAGCAAAAGTCGATCATATATTTAGAGACGTTAAACATTGAATGGGGTCAAAGATAACAGGACGGTTAGCAAAAGACAAATGACTTGTGCAAATCTTTAAAAATATGAACATTTATTTAAATACTAAACAGACTAAACGAAAATACAACATTAATCTGGAAACATAGGCTAAGATTTACAATGATCATCGTTATCCAGCTCCTCGTTAACCCACACACATGGTGTGATAGCCTACCGTGTGGCACCATGTGTTTATCTGCCCCCCTCCCTTCCTCCCCTCGACTACAGATCGTCAGAAATTATGGTGTATTTCCATTGGCTAGACAAAGTAGTGCTATGCTAGCGTTGAAATAAACTCATATGCTAACCCATAGTAGCAGTACGATGACAATACTGAAACATTTTTCAGAGTACAGATCGTCGCCCATGCGTCGCCCGAGTGGTCTTTCGGCTTTCTCTCATCAAAGTAACGTTCCTATAAAAGTGAAATGACACTTTAAGCCTATATTCATTATATAACTTGAATGTGTTTTGGTAAACAGCTAAAATAACAAAACTTGTGTCAGTGTCCAAATATTTATGGACCTAACTGTATATGGTCATGATGGCACTCGCCATAGGCGCACAATTTTCAAACAAGACAGTGATATCTAGTCTCTCAGTCGCGGTTTAGTTACAACTCTGGACTAATGCAAGATGGAAAGCAATGGATTGACATTGACTATTTATATATTATATTTAACATGTTGATTAGCTCGGCATACTAAGCAATGTAGATGCACATCCCTCACTAAATAATAACCATCGGATTCAGCCAAGTATAAATCATATTTTACATGGAGCAAACTATTTTGTAGGATGATTGTACAGCATGACTAAAATTATGCAATATTAATGTGCGCATGCGCAGTAAACCCTGGTAGGACAATCTGACGGGTAGGATAAAATGGCAGGACATTGACACTAATATAATTGGACGGCTTTTTGAAAGAATACAATGATTGGACAGGTTAATTGTCTGTCTACCTCCCAGCAGCAGTCAGGCAGCATTTTTATGTGTTATGGTGGAGTGGCTTTGAAGGGAGGGGGGGGGTATTTTGGTTTGAATCCTTTGGAACTTTAACTGATCTGCCCTGCCTTTAACACTAGAAGCGCCCAGTGAAGAAGAACATTTTTGTATCTTTGCACGAAATTCCAGGACCCTGCTTTCTTGCCTTTTCCTAGATGTGTGTTTTATCACCCAGTATTCAATTCAATTCAAAATCACAAGGGGAAAAGCTCATTTAAGGCTATTTCACTCCTGTTTACTGTTAATTGGTGCCAAGTGCACATTCTGACAGTTTTTTCCCGGATTCCAAGGCTGCGATTCTGTTTTCTATCAGCAGATGTCGCAAGGGCTCCCGTATGCCAGTCTTCTGTTATTCGGACAAAGTTGAATATATAGTGCATAAATAAACCTAATATGTCTGTTACAGTGGCATATCCTACTCCCAGTTTAACCCTCTCCCTGCCAGAACGATACGATGGTCACCCGGATAAGTGCCGCAGTTTCCTGTTGCAATATGACTTGTATTCCGCTCATCGCTCCGGTCCTGAGCTACCCGAGAGAGCCAAGGTTGCCGCTTTTATCGTTGTTCTTACCGGGAGAGCGATGTAATGGGCTACAGCTGTGTGGGAGAGGGCAGGCACAGAGTTGACGTCCTACGAAGAGTTCATCAAATTATTTTGAACTATTTTTGACCATCCGGCCACTGGGAAGGACAGCGGTGAGCAGTTGTTGAAGCTACGGCAGGGAAACCGTGCAGCGTCGGATAACGCCTTGGAATTCCGCACCCTGGCCTCTAACTGTGGGTGGAACAATGCGGCTCTCATCACCTTGTTCCGGAGTGGCCTCCGAGAGGACATCAAGATGGAACTGGCGTATAGGGACGAGGAAGCATCCTTAGATCAGCTTGTCAATATGTCAGTACGTCTTGATGGGCTGCTTGATGGGCTGCGAGTAACGAGGGGGTCTTCTCATCGAACACCGTCCCCCCCATGGAGGGCACCACAGGAAGAAGAACCTATAGAGATGGGCTCAACGTGTCTTACCCCCGCAGAAAGAAGGCGCTGTATTCGTCAAGGACTCTGCCTCTATTGCGGAGAGGAGGGACATGTAGATGCTCAGTGCACCCAGGCCCGCGGAAGGGGACTGGGGCTAAGATGAACCCTCCAGACCGTCACCAAGGTAGAACAACTCCCCTGGTGGTCTCTTAAGTATTCGATTGCTATCTGTGGAAGTGTTACTGGTTGACGATCCTTCAAGTCACTCCTTTCCCGCATTAGTGGATTCTGGTGCTGCAGGGAACTTTATGGATGAGCAGGTAGTTCAGGGTCTGCATATACCTACCGTACCATTGAGTGTTCTCATTCCTGTTCTTGCTGTAGACAGTCGATCTGTTGGTAAGGGTAAGATTAAACACAAAACAACCCCATTATCAGTGTCCATTAACAACCAGCACATGGAGGAGCTCCGTTTTTTGTCATTGAGGCACCTGCTCACCCCATTGTTTTAGGCAGGCCCTGGCTCATCCTACACAACTCCTCCATATCATGGACGGACAACGGATAACGGCCTGGTCACCAGCTTACCATGAGAGGTGTCTGACGGTAGATATGGGGGCTACGTCGGTGGAGAGTCCAGATAACGTCTGTTCTGTGTCTGTTCCCTCCCAAGTACCAAGATCCACGAAACTTCCTCCGCATCAACCCTGGGACTGCACCATCGACATGCAGCCAGGAGCTCCACTTCCTCAAGGTCACGTATACCCCCTGTCCTATGCGGAGACGGAAGCTATGGAAACGTATATCAAGGAGGCCTTGGATCAGAGATTCATCCGACCGTCCACCTCGCCTGCAGTGTCCAGTTTTTTCTTTGTCAAAAAGAAGGATGGAGGACTCCAACCCTGCATTGATTACCGGGGGCTAAACAATATCACCATCAAGTACAGGTACCCTCTGCCGATCATTCACTCCAATGTTGATATGTTGCACGGAGCCAAGTATTTCACGAAACTGGACTTACGCAGCGCCTACAATGTCATTCGCATTCTTGAGGGGGACGAATGGAGACCGCCTTTAGTACGACAACAGGGCATTATGAGTACTTAGTCATGCCATACGGATTAACCAATGCTCCTTCAGTCTTCCAGGCGTTCATCGATGAAGTGTTCAGAGATATGCTGGGCAGCTGCGTAATCGTTTACATTGACGACATTCTGATCCATTCAGCAACATACGAACTCCATGTACTACACGTGAGGGAGGCCCTAGGTCGGCTGTTAGACAACCAACTCTACGCCAAAGCAGAAAAATGTACTTTCCATCAGACATCAATCTTGTTCCTGGGCTATAGAATCTCCACTGCACGAGTGGAGATGGAGATGAACAAGGTTGATGCTGTCTTGTCTTGGCCTTTTCCCACTTCTATCAAAGTGCTCCAGAGATTTTTAGGATTTGCTCATTATTATCTGAGGTTTATTCGCAGTTTCAGTACGGTTGCTGCCCCTCTCTCCTCCCACCTGAAAGGAACTCCCTGTGTCCTTGCATGTATGCCAGAGGCTGGAGTGACATTCCAGCATTTAAAGAGATGCTTCACAACAGCTCCCGTCCTGAAACACCCGGACCCCACTTTTCCGTTTGTCGTAGAGGTGGACCCGTCAGAGGTGGGCATAGGAGTCGTTTTGTCCCAGAGCCAAGGTACGCCCTCTAAACTCTTCCCCTGTGCCTTCTACTCCTGTAAACTCCCACCAGCAGAGATAAATTACAATGTCGGGCATAGAGAACTACTGGCGGTCAAGAGGAGCCTGCAGGCATGGCGTCACTGGCTAGAGGGTGCCAAATATTTGTTCGTGGTATTAATGGATCATCATAACTTGGAATATATCAAAGCAGCTCGTCGACTCAACTCTAGACAAGCCCGGTGGGCTCTGTATTTCTCACGTGTTGATTTTACCTTGTCATACAGACTGGGCTGAAAGAACGCTAAGTGTTACGCGCACGCCTAGTGGCAGGGTGAGAGAGGAGGTTTATATGCCTTTCTCTATAGTAAACTTGTAAATATAACACTTTAGTGGCGCGGCGGCCTTGCACATGGTGGTGATTGGAAGGGGGAGTGGGACTGTCCTGATTGGGGCCCCGGTAATTAAGTGGAGGGGTTTGTTATTTTTAAACTCCCGGATGGCGGAAAGAAGGGGTAACGCTGCGCTTAACGTAGGGATCTACTAGTAAAAGTACCAACTGAACGACGACCACCCGCGACTCGGTTCGCCAAACCGGACGGCTGCTTGGGCTGTACCGGAGACCGGGGAGGGAGTATACCTGGCTGGGGGTAAGTGTTCCAGTCTTCTCCTTCCACTTCTCACCTGTCGGGGCCTGCCGCTGTTTCGTAGCCTCTGTGTTAGCCCTAACGTTTCCCCCTAGACCAGGGGTGGGCAAACTTTTTGACTCGCGGGCCACAATGGGTTCTAAAATTTGACAGAGGGGCCGGGCCAGGAGCATTTGGAGGGAGTGTTTGGGCCGGATATACTAAAGCATTAAATGTAGTGTGTGCAAACCTCATAGCACAGTAAGAACACTACAACCCAATTTATTAACTGTCTTTCCAATGTGAAAAATAGCCCTTATCAGTTAATAAAATGTCTCAAGGAATATGCAAGATATGGCATTTACATACTATTTCGCAGATACTGGGAGGAGGAAATGTAAATAGATTAAAATAACATACGCACTGTGATTTATCAAGATTGCGTCTGTTTTTAATAAGTTTCAATCGAAGGTGCAAAGTTAAAGAAATCAACATTTATTGAAAAATGGAATCACTTTCAACATTCAAAACATTATTACACAACGAAATACTCAAGCTCAATAATATCTACTTGTGTTGTCCTGACCGCGCGCTCTACAAACTCGCCACGGACGCCCTCGCCTTCACGCGCAAACAGTACACGTGTATCGTTGCCAAGCACACAGACATAGGCTGTATTAAATATCCTACCTGCAGCTGAAAATTTAAATTGAGAGCGATGTGCGGCGTGTTAATTAAGCTACTGTACCGCTGCTGTGCGTAAATGCGCATTGCTCTTAATTAAATAATTAATTAATTAATTAATTAAGCTTCTTGGCATATCAGACATACAGCCGTTGATCGGACTTCAGCGAAGAAGTATTTTGTTGTCCACTCCTTATTAAACACTCGGCATTCGCTGTCCACTTTCCTTCTCTTTGGTCCGCTCATTTTCACAGAAGGGCTTAATGGTGACGTGAAACGAAGTGAAAATTAAAGTGAAATAAAGAGAAATACGCGCCACTCCAACAACGGTCAATGTGTTTTGAGTGCGCCATCTATTGGGGAAACGTGGGCATTGCAGGGAAAGGGGAAAAAAGGAGGTTTTTACTATAATTTGGACAAGTTCGGCGGGCCGGATTTAAAAGCCTAACGGGCCGTATGTGGCCCGCGGGCCGTAGTTTGCCCATGTCTGCCCTAGACAAACGACGACCGTAACACTAAGGCTGATGCACTATCGTGGACACATGAGAGCAAGGAGGACTGTGCGTAGGAGGGTCCCATTCTCCCACCAGCACGCATCATTGCACCCATCACTTGGGAGGTGGATGAGGCCATACGCCAGGGACGAACCGTCTCCTTCTATCTGTCCCCAAGGGGTGTCCTATGTTCCTACAGCAGTGAGAGATCAACTCCTTGCCTGGGCCCACACGACCCTAGCATCTGGACACCCTGGAATCAAGTGCACCCTGCAAACCTTACAAGGGAAGTATTGGTGGCCGGAAATGGTATCTGATGTGCGTAAATATGTCTCCTCCTGTTCCATCTGCGCTCAGAACAAGATCCCTCGACACCTCCCTTACGGTAAGCTCCACCCACTCCCAGTGCAGCAACGACCTTGGTCTCACCTGTATTATTATGGCATACCGGAGGACATCGTGTCTGACCGCGGACTACAACTCACCTCAGTGTGGAAATCCTTGGTGTGTCTGTTAGTCTAACATCTGGTCATCGCCCACAGTCCAATGGTCAGGTGGAGAGGGTAAACCAAGAGCTGGGAAGGTTCCTGCGGAGTTACTGCCACGCCCTGCGGAGTGGGCTGAGTACGCCCAAATTCCCTCAGACATTCTGCCACTGGCTTAACACCCTTCCAATGTGTTCTAGGCTTCCAGCCCCCCTTAGGGCCTTGGCATCCTAGTCCGACGCAAGCCCCTGCAGTGGATGAGTGGTTTCAACGGGCTGAATCCACATGGGTTGCTAACCCTAACCCGGCTGGAAAGTGCTGTGCGCCGTCAACGTATACTAGCTGACCGGCTCCTGTGTTCAGACCCGGAGATCGCGTATGGTTATCTACGCAAAACCTGCAGTTACGCCCGCCCTGCCGTAAATTAGCACCCCGGTATATAGGGCCTTTTATGGTCCTGAGGAGGGTGACTGAGGTAACGTACTCAGTCCATATTCCAGAGCACTTTAAGCACATCGTACCTTTCATGTCTCCCTCCTCAGGCCGGTGGTGATGGGTCCTCTGGATAACGACGTCCCGCCTTCCCCCTCTTTTGGTTCAGTCAAGACACTCACGTGATTGATTTCACCATTTATTCATACACATGACAAATGGTTTAACATTGGCGGAATGGATGTACATGGGGAAGCGCTCCCTGCCTTCACTGCAGCATGCATGACATGAGGCAGGGAGCAACAAGTTAAATCCCTCAAACACCGACACTCCGCCAGTCTATACTATGTGTAGAGCGGAGCGTCGCTCCTCCTGACTCCCAGGAGGACCACATGACATCCCCACCATTTACTAGTACGCTATTGTAGAAGGAAAAACAGCTGCTCTTTGAAGAAAGTCAGAAAAGTCGAGGACCAGGTTGTTCAGTAGCTCAAACGTAGCTCGGACGCTAGCTCAAACGTTATCTCATTTTGTTGCTTTAATGTATATGGTTATCTAGCTTGCTACCCTTAGAATGTGGCTGTAACATTAGCTCTGCAGCTAACAGCTGAGTTACTGTCGCTAATGTAAAGGTAGATAGCATCAAGTATGTGTGTGAATACACACGCTGTAATGCGAGTGTTGTACACTTCTTTGTTATTTGGATAACCGTTCTGCTGTTGGTGTTAATGGCGCGCGATATCCGCCTTTCCCCTCATTGAAATGACTATCAGTGTGCACCTCTGCAAACCAGGGTGATCAGATGAGAATTGGCAAATTCGAGGCATCTTACAGCAACGGGGCTACGAGCCATTGCGATACATCCATTGTAAACATTAGCGCATGGCGTCTCCTCCTCATTAGCATTTAAAGCTACAGACACAGAAACAGTGCGTCTTGAGGAAAGGTCATTGTGGGACTGCTCGTAGTGGCTGTAATTATGCACCAAGGCTGAATTTCGGGAAAGAGACTTCAGATACATTATTAAGGGACCACTAAGGCATAAAATTGGCACAAAAAAAAACTGCATATCATGTGACCTTTAATAGAATAAAATCGACCGGACGAGCCAGGTACCTAATCGAAATGCAATACTACAAACATCCACCGAGCCTTTGCCTCAAGCCGAGGTGCGAGCGGTGGGGGTCTTGGGTTCTGCTCGCAGAGTGGGATTCTCTCTGTGAATTTCTTCTCGCTCACCTGATTTCTGCTTGGCTACAACCAACTAAATAAGGCAAGTGAATACATGTGCTTCAAGCGAGACTTTTACTTTGGAAAACCATTCGCTGATGAGCGTCTTGATGGACACGTCTCAAAAATTGACACAACATTAACGTGTGTAATTGCCAACGTGCCACTGTTCAAAATGAGGTGCAGAAGACAGCAACTTTGCTTGCAAGTCGCTGGTTTTTCTGTGTGGTTGACATGAGGGGGCACCATATTAAAAACCCGCTGGGCCTTCCATAGCTTGCAGCCAGTGCCGGTCACATTTGGCGCCCTAGGCAAGGTTTGTCTCTACATTTAAAAAGCAAACAGCAATATATGTTTGTATGTTGTTGTTCTCACATCTAGTAAGCAAGCTGTTGAGTCACTGGATCGAACATATAAGAATTTGCTGTGATCCCATGGCTTATTTGTCTACTCATTGTATGGATGCTGGACATTCAGAAATAGCTTTGGGAGCTTTTGAAAAAGTTTGAAATGTGGTTGAGTTGAACGGCTTCAAGTAGTTACTCAGCTATAGAGTGGAAGTTAAGCCAGCTACCATGGTCTATTTAGTGTTTGTTTTCTTGTGTGACTGAGGTCACATAGTCAGTGCCAAATGGCAAGCTTCAATATGCGTATTTCTGAAAATATGATCCTTTGTACATATAGTCAAGAATCTGAGCAATATGTGTTTTTTTCTTGAGATTTACTTATACTTAATACCTGCTTGAAAACATATCAGTGTATAATGCATGACACACCTGAAAATAACCTCTTGATCTCTGCCAAAAGAATAGAATCGCAACCAGAATTACATGAGTTTTGCTGTAAACTGTTGTGTGTTTAAACTCCTCAGCTTAGGCTACATCCATTGAAGGACAAACAAAATGTTCTCAGATAATATTTAGAATTATAATAACTTCTTATACAGATTTTATCCATATGTTGTATTTATAAGATTGATAAAAGAAAAACAGAAAATATACATTGAGCTTTAGGGTCAGGAATACCCATCTGACAATCTGAATGACCCAACAAATTCTACTATTCTACTACTATGTTCCTCTACTGAAAATGCATTCATTTGCAAGGCAGGAGGAATGTAGTCGACTTGAATACCTGTAGATGTGTTAAATCAGAATACAGACGTCTTATTTTCATGCAAATGATCACTAAATTGTGGGCATCCTAGCATAGTCATCATGATGCTTGTTGTTTTTATTTTTAAACCCCTTTGTGGGAAATGTATGTCTCAAATGCAACTTTTAGGTGCCTACTGAGAAGAAAACATAGTTATGTAATAACTTAATTGATACTTCAATCCAATTTATCTCTGTATTCAACCAAGATCTGATACATTTGCAGTGGTACTAAAGACAGCGCATGTCTCCAAAATAAATGTAAACTCACCTAGTACCTTTGGAAGTAAGTACTCTACTCAGTCACAGTGTGAGATACTTTGTTGACAAGTAATTATTAGTGTTGTATGGTCACAATAAAATCCCTTCGTATTTTTTATCTATTCGTAAGTATTATAAGCAGGACTCAAGGTGAGAGCTTAGGCCTATTCAATCGGTAAAAACAGATTACCAAGCAGACATTTTAAGTGGGTTAGTACTGCCAGTAAGGGTTGAGTGAAGTATAATACCTGTAATCAGTGGTCATACTTTTGCTGTCATTTTGTGGTACGGCTTTCCAACAATACAACAACAGATCTATTTACAAATAACACTGTTATTATCAGTGACCTGGGCTATAGGTTTTAACCTTGGCTTAACTTCCACTCTAAAGCCATGGAAGCTTTAGTTGTCAGGTTATTATTCAACATGTCCAACATTTGCTATCTCATTGTCACACTTTCGGAACACCACATGCACTGTGCGAAAGGCTGGTGGTCAGTATCTATACGGACCCAGGAGAAGTTTTGAGATTTAAAGTGTTTCTTTCTTACAATGGTAGGGGTTTGCATTTAAATGCACAATCATGTGGTTTCCCATTTTGACATAACTGTAACATTTACTATAGTGATATTTTTTCATGGTAGAGCAATAGCCCCTCCAAATGTCTGTGCACGTCCCTCACAACTTACAGATGAATAATATGAATATGCAACATTGATGTAAATTGCAGGGAAACCATAAAGGTATTCCATGATCTATTTAACCTGAAATACTTCTACTAATCACTGTGTAACATAAAATTCAAGAGTAAACACTTTTAATAGTAGTAGCTAGTAAATCATTACATATATATGTGGCTGTAGCTGCTACTATTAGAAGAAAAAATTGTCCTATGAATATCTTTCAAAATGGTCTTTAATATTCATTCATGTTTTAGGAAGTGTTGAACAAGATGTTACATTCATTTCATATACTTGAAGTTGTCATTGTCAACTTGTATCTTGTATCTTGTCATAGTCAAAGTTCCCATGCAGAGCCACCTGAGACCAGTCAATGCACATTAAAGTTCACCATGCATAAAGCTATCCATAATGATAGTTAGTTTTGGTTTTTAAGGAATTATGTGGTTTATACTTCACCAGTGTTTCTGTTCAATACCGTAAAAACTAGAGTTTATTGACTTGATTTTCTAGACTATACTGTCATGTTATTGCCAACTGGAATTTTATAAGCTTATACGCACAGGTGTCTTTACAGAACACGCTTCAAACTTGTCACATTCAAAAGAGTGGCATTTTGACCCCATCAGACCAAGATGTCTGAAAGTTGGTATGCTTCCTCATGGGGAACAAAAAAGTCTCAAGAACTCATAATGTCAGTAGCATAGATTTTTCTCATTTTTCTCACAGTGACAATTTGTGAAGAATTAAAATAAATAAATAAAATCAGCCATTGCTCCAATTGTCTTGAAATGTTGTGTATTTTGTATTTGGGGATGAACTAGCATCGCTGCTTGCATGTGAAATGTCTCTGAGATTTCAAATAGGGAAGAATGTATTTCAAGGCCTTATTGGTTGTCCATGTCCACAGACAGGAGTCTATTTAATGGACTACAGCATCACTTTTAATCATCTGAGGTCCTCAATCAAGAGTTATACAAAATAGATTTCCATACCCATTTATTTCACATTCAAGACACTAACAATGCTGCTGTTGCTTAACTATTCATGATACATTAAATCCTAAACATATCCAAACATAAAGTGGATATACTTTCAGTATCAGTGAATTTTGTTACATAAATGTGTTTACTGATGTCAAAACTGCCTAAGTAGCCTTCCGCGATTGAACTAATGTGATTAACAAAAGCATTCGCAACTAGAGAGGGTACAATTTCTGGGGAAATTGTAGGGTGTGCTTGCTTGCGTCAGTTGCAGGTGAGTCCGTCCCCTTAAGTTTTTCCTTTCTTGTGATATTTTCAAGCATTTAGCCTACTCATATTGAATATTGCATAATTCATTAAGAACCCCCTTTGAAACAATCTGAACCCCCTTTGAAACAAGCTATTGTAACAACGTTGTCACCGGCAGTATTTCAGATGGAATCGCGATTAAAACAGTACGATCTGCTAACTAAAAATATGCCCCCAAAAACGTAAATAAGCTTGATTTTTTTTTCTGGGGAAATGGCTAATTCAAATTAAGTTTGCTAAAGCCAAACTTCACTGAGGTGATTGTTTGAAAGCGCCAGAAACGAGAATGTTTCTTTTGACATAAAGTTTAGGCTGTGGCATTGAAGACAGTGACGCACCACACAAGCTTAAGTTTAAATACATTATTTAATGTGACATTACTTAATGTACATGCAAGTTTTGATTTGCTTAAATGTGCTGCTAGTACACCACAGCACGATACGATACTCGCTGTGCAACAGCACATCTATGCACGTTGTATCCATGCGTCGTTGCTAACGTGTGCTGACGTTGTGACGTGAGCACTGACAGGGTTTTTCCTGCATAGAGAAAATGTGGGCGCGCGCCTAAGATGTTTTCCCGAGCGCCTATGAAAAATCCCAAGCGCCTAAGGCAAAAAAATTCTAAAAAACCTGTGTTCATAACGCGTGCAATGCATGTCAGCGAATATTTTGTCGATATGATGTTTCAAGTAGGCTACAGACAAACGAGGGCGTTCCCTCGTCTGCGTTTTTCGAAAAACGCAGAAGCATATATAGGCCTTAAGCAAGGAAAATATGGAAATGTTGCTTTTACAACCGATATTCAGCTGCTTTCAAAGGGGCTGGCAAGAGGACAGAACGACAATATAAAGTGGATATACTTTCAGATATATAGATCAGTGAATTCCTACAAAAATAAATGTGTTTACAGATGTCAAAACTGCCAGCACATTGTAAATGTACAAGTACTGTATGGTGAATTAGGCATACAATTATGACAACTGGCTCAACCATTGTGCATGTAATGACTTCTGTTATGAAATAAATGTGTAGATGTTTGTGCTGGTGAGACAATTTAACAGAGAACCAATATAGTACATTTTGATCAACCTAACGTAAGCAATTTATAATGTAGGAAACGGCAGACCAATAAAGGCAACATAATAATTTGCATGAATGTAGCTACCACAACATTGGCAATTTGATTAGAATAGATGTGGAGGTTGAACAAGTACTTCAGAGATGACAAGTAATTTCAATTGTGATCTGAGAAATATAGGTACCAAAACGACTGAGGAGAAATGTAATCACCATCTATCTATAATTCCAGGAATCTATGTGTGTGTGCCACCAATTTGATCATGGGCACTATGCACTAGTATATATAATTGTATTGTACTTCAGGATAAATGTAAATGTACATAAGCTTGACATTTATGGAAATGGCTCATTCAAAAGAAGAGTTTACTGGAAGCGATCATAGTCAGTAACAACGCAAAATGTGACAATTTTGTTGCAGTCTAGAGCCCTGCGTGGATAAGCCAGCTGTGCTCCGTTTTGCTCCGAGATTCAGACCTAGCCCGGTAAATTGTAGAGCTAGCTAACTACTAGACTACTGCTGTGTGGGAATCGCAGGGGCTAACCAGTAGAAGGGCGTACACAAATACAGGGTGTTGATATCACAGCCTGGAAACATACCTAGCTACATGTTTGGCACCTCCATTGTGTATGTAGTGCAAACATGGACATTGTTTTAAGGGTGGGAAAAAAGGTAGGAAAAAAGGTAAGCTAAGTAGAGCTACCACAGCCTACTAGTTTTGCATTTCAACCACGTTGCCTGAAATAACTAGCCTGGTCCTAACCAGACTCTCGTACATTTCATTTGTACAGAGAGTCTGGGCTCGCTCCATTGACAAGCGTTAACTTCCTTGAAGGCGGGTACTCTGTTGAAGTTTAAAAGTATTCGTTCTCAGCCACTTCCTCTGTTCGCTGATTGCCAAGGACAAGAGCAGGCTGCAGCGTATCATCCACACTGCTGAGAAGGTGATTGGCTGCAATTTGCCTACCCTCGAGGACCAGCACACCTCGAGGACCCTGAGATTGTGGCCGACTCCTCCCACCCTGGTCACTCCCTGTTTCAGTCACTCCCCTCCGGCAGAAGGCTGTGGTCCATCAGGACCAATACCTCTCGCCACAAAAACAGTTTGTTCCCTTCCGCTGTTGGCCTCTTCAACAAGGCCAAGGGTTCACACTGACTATAATGACTTCCTGCTCAAAATAACACATTGCATTCTGCACTACATTACTGTATCTTGCACATTTGTATTTTTTGTAATATTTGTATTTTTTGTATTATTATATCGTAAATTACAGGCAACTTATATATATATTTTTTTTATTGTATATTTTATTGTAATTCTAATTGGGTGTGCGCTCCTGGCCAAGGAGCGCCAACCTTTGTTATCTCACATATATCTTCATCTTATTATTATTGCCCCCCTAAAACTCGGTCAATAGTTGGACTACATAGAAAACGTCGATGTCAAAAGTTTTGTCTTGGTCTCCATTGAGTTGCTTGTATCAGAATTTGCGTTCCGTTGCACAGTTTAGGACCATACAACGTTTTTGTGGCATAAAGTTTCTTTTGTCGGCAAAGGGTAGAATACTCAGTTATACTTCACAGCGTCAGCACACGTTAGCAACGACGCATTAGATACAACGTGCATAGAGACTGTTGCACAGCAAGGAGGGTATCGTGCCGCCCCCCTAAGCATCCGTCAATATTTGGATTACTTAGAAAACATCATGTCAAAAGTTGGTAGCCATTGAGTTGCATGTATTTTTATTTACGTGGTTAACTTGCTAGCCACAGTCACTGGCGCTACTAACGTCACGAAACACGCGTGACTACCTTGAGCAGAACATTAGCTAGTTTAGCAGCTTGTTCACTTCTGGGAGATAGCTAGGCTAACTATAGCTTTAACGCTATACTGCAAGGCAGCTGCAGAAACGCCACAAGCAAAGAGGCCAGGGTGATAACTCTTTACTCATTTTACTTTGAGGTATGAAACACAACTGTGAAGTGTAATGTACAATATAAGCTGATATTATTGAGGAACTACATCTACTTTCGGAAACAGTAGTCTACTATTTCACTGAAGCATTAGCATCATGACATTAGCCTATGTTGCCCGGGCAACACATACTACAGCGGTCTATGATGCATCTGTTTTCAATCGTTAAAATAAACATTACTCACAAATACATTTTCGTTGTACGATTTATTATGAGATTAGATTACAACTAAACGATTTGTTGGTGAAATAATCATTACCTGTTATTTCAAACCAGTACTGCAACGCTGTAGCCTACGCGAGACACTAGCTAACAAAAACATCCACAGCTGTATTCACCTTATTCCGGAAGTCGCGATGGGCACGGCCATCCGCGTATTCTCATTTCCTGTTTGTATACTTTCCGCTTTAAAACAGTACTATAAGAGAACGTCTTAAACAAGCTTTGGTACAGATTTAAGGCTAATAAAGATGCCCAGCGTCAACCGTGCAGTTAGTGGCTGCCATAACAACTGGAGAAAACGAAATCAGACCCTGTCTTTTGATTGTTTTGACCATGGAAAGAAGATGGTCCGAGTGCATCTAAATGTAATGTAAACAGTGGCGGAGCCAGGGAATTTCCATTGGGGTGGCCAGGATGGGGCCAGTGATAATTTTTGGGTGGCAAGCATGTGTCTCACCAGGCGATGCAGAGCTATTTAAGACATATATAGGAAACATCTCAACATTATTCGGAATTCAGGTGAAAAAAAAGAATACACTTATTCTGTATTCATACTTGGTTTTAAACTGTGTTGATTTACCGATTGCTATTTGTGTTTTTTTTTGTATTGTACGACTGAGTCGAACAATGGTTGTAGAGATATGCAATGACAGTAAGGTACTCTATTTTATAGTAGAGATGTCCTCAGTTTATGGCGACAAGCCAAGTCAATTCTCTCAGTGTATCATCAGGAATACAAAACAAGGATGCAAAATTAGAAGTGCAATGTTTTTTTAATCAAGTCTGATCACAATATGGATTTATCTTTAAATAACAAAAAGTATAAAATACTGAGCTAATGTATAGAAATATGAAAATAAATAAAATAACATCCTGAATACAATTAGCTGAATTACAACAAATGTAAATATGACAAGCATTAACAGCCTGTTTAAATAAGCAGTGTCAATTTTTCTTCAATTCGATCCATAAACATCTATCAAACACATAATAACAAACATCATATTCACAATGGGTATTAGGCGGAGTCTGCAAGAATGATTCAAGTTTGAGCCACATTTACACATATCAGACAGAGAATCCAAACAGTGACATCTCATGAAAACTGAACACTTCAATGACTGTCCTTAAAGATCTAAAGATTAGCCTCCTGTATATAACAGAGGCATTGAACACTTTGATACTTTCCTTTGTGTTATAAAAAATAGTGCCTCTTAAAAAAACAATTGCCTCGAAGCCCTTGGGGATTATTTACATGGAATCTTCCAATGCAGAACTTCTAACTGCATTATTGAAACTATTTACATCATCACTTCATCATATCATTGTTTACACACTCATTTCAGACGTATTCTGCGGTGATTGTGATTAGCACCAAATCGATTAACAAATTCATCCAAGTCCAGGGACTTTGCTCGTCTGGACTCCACACTTAAAATACCCAGACTGCTCAGTCGATCATCATCCATAGTGGATCTCAAGTGTGTCTTTATTAACTTGAGTGTGGAAAAGCTGCGTTCACAGGAGGCAGTACTGACTGGTATGGCAATAGCAATTTTGCATAACCTGAAGAGCTCATGGAATACCTCTTTAAAGGGTTCAACGAATTTAGTGAGTTCTACTAGGCTAGAGGGCTTCTGTATGCCAGATTTGACTTTTCTCTCTAGGATTCTTTTCATTTGGTGTAACTCGTGTTTGAGGTCATCTGTGTTACATTCATAAATAGAAGCAAATGCAAATAGAGCTTGCTCTTGGCAAAATGTATTACTTGACGGATTTAAGGCTTGGATTCCCAACATTATTTCACAATTTGGTTTAGCAAATCGTCTGTTTAGCTCACTGAGCATGTTATCCAGCACAGGGTAAAATATGCTGGTACGGAAAGTGTCCATACTCTGCTCTGAACACTCACCCGTTGAGGACATGACAGCATGTCCATCTAGCCACCGGCTCTGTTTTGTCTTACTTTTTGAAGTAGGTTCCACCTCTACATCACATTTTTCAGCAGTATTTAAGATTTCTCTCCAGAGTCCTTCAAAGTAGGATTCATCCCTGTAAGCTTGAACATTTTGCACAAGGGCTTGAACTAGATCCACAGCTGAACACAAATCAAGAGAGGGAGACTGTAGCATGTCAGAGAGACACCTTGCATCACCAAAAACCTTATTGCATATCACCAAAAGTCCAATGAACTGCAGGTCAAATTGAGCGAGCAGGCCTCGTGCATCAATGCTTCTATCGCCACTGTTTTCTGAAGCCACTTCTACAAGGAGACGCATGATGGCAGGTAGTCTATCAAGAACAGTGTGGCAAGCTATATGCCGGCAAGCCCACCTTGTTTCACTCAATCGCTGAAGTTCTCTGGGTGCTCCAGGATACATTTCTTTCTGTATGTTCAGCCACTTGTTGTGAATGTACGAGCCAGACACAAATACATAGAGTCTCTGCAACAATGCGAAAAAACATTCAGCTTGTGGTACTGCCTTAACTGTGTCCACAAGAACAAGATTAAGACAATGGGCATTACAATGTACATAAAAGGCCTGTTTTGCCACCTCTTTAATACGAGCCTGAACGCCTGAGTGCTTGCCACTCATGACAGAAGCCCCATCATATGATTGCCAGATCAGGTTACTTTTGTATTCCAAGCCACATCTCTCAAGTACCTGTATTATTTTATGAATCAGGCCTGCAGCATCTAGGCGGTCTGCAGATTCAAAGTGCAAAAAGCTCTCTTTTACGGCTCCTGCATAATAATATCTTAACACTAAAGAGATCTGCTCCTTTTTTTTAAGGTCTTTAGTTTCATCTGCCATAAGGGAAAAGACTTCACTCTCCTTGACTTCGTTTATGATGGAAGCGCGTACCATTTCAGCTAATGTATCCAAAATTTCATTTTGAATTTGGTGGCTCGTGTATTTTGCATTGCGAGGCCCTGTCATTTTCTTTTTAACAACTGGGTCATGTTCACATTATGTAAAGCGTTTGAAACAACGCAGCAATCAAATTAGTTAATAGATGCGTCTTTCTAATTGCCATTAGATACGAGTTAAGATTAGGTACTAGTGCATTACTAGTGCACTCGTGTAAGTTTTAACACGTTGAATAAAGCTTCTACCAAAAAGTTGTTACTATTTATTATTACAGCACAATTTGTGTAATTTGTCACTCATACATTTGCAGTTTATGGCTAATAGCAAGCTTAAGCTTTCAAACAAGGTATAGCAAATATGCCCTGCAGTGAAATCGTTAGAACATCTTATGTTTGTGGCTTATGTAACGCCTACTTATAGCAGCAAAGCAGAGCAGCGATCTGACCGGCAAACGAATTATATAAACACTTAAAAGTCGTTTTCAAGCCATCCAGTGAAAGGGTGTATTGGTGACTTGTTGAAGCACACGCACATAGCACAACTGGCACAAATCCACCAACCTTATATAATGTTTTAGCAGCGGAACTTTTCGGCAGTTCTTCATTGAATTGAATGATATCCCCGGCAAAAAGTTCGAATACAACGGAACTAAAAAAGGTGGGCGGGGCGGAATAAGGTGAATAGTAGGAAGTCAAACGGCGACAGAACATGTTCGGCACTCCCTTAAATCAAAAGTATTTCAATAGGTGAAACTGTCTGACTACTAACCCGAACTTCATTGACACAGCCTAAACTTGTCAATCTGTTCATGAAAGCAATATTTAATTTCAGCCTAAACCGTACAACGGAACGTTCAACCAACGATCGCCACCAAGACGAACACTGTAGTATACAATTTACCGGGGCAGCTTCTCCACAAAGGGCTATATCGCATTTTGCGTCGTTACTGACAATGATCGCTATTGAGCTTTTTATGCATGAGCGATTTTCCACTGAATAAATGTCAAGTTTATTTACGTTTTCTGGGGGCATGTCATAAGTTAGCAGACATAGATCTACTGTTTGAATCGCGATTCCATCTGAAATATTTCCAGTGATAACGTTGTTACAGTAGCTTCTTTCCAAGGGTGTTCTTAATTAATTATTATGCAATAGAATAGACTATGAGTAGGCTAAATGCTTGAAAATATCACTAGAAGGGAAAAAACTTAAAGGGACGGACAAGCAGGCACACCCTCACAATTTCCCCAGAAATGGTATGCTCTCTAGTTTTATGTCGAAATGCTTATCCAAACAACGTCAATCCCAGCACTACACAACTTTAAAGAGTGCCCGGTTCTTTCTCTGATCGTGGGAAACAACTCATTTGTACACACACACAGACTCCTGCAATTAATAGAGAGATGTATAATAGTGATACAACACATTTTGAAATATTCAAACATCTAAGGTTATTCAATAAAAAAAACTACAAGCAATAGTTAACTTTTTTATTTAATTAAAAGCAGACAATTATATTTACACCATGGTACTGAGCCATGTTTGTTGGCACAAAACTAGAGACAACATAATCAACTCACTTTTCCATGAAAATGTCTTGCAACACTAATTTCAGTTTTTTTACAATCAGTCCACAATTCTCAACTTCAAAGATGGTAGTCTGATCGCTGCCTCCTTCACTTCAGCTGATATGTCCACACCCAAACGTGCCCTAGAACAAAAACACTGTCTTAAAGGTACAATATGTGATTTTTTTTTATCCCAGAAAAAAAAGGTTTTCCCTTATAAACATGTTGTGTAAGCTAGTGCAGCCCTGGGCCATTCACACCAACAGTGGATCGATGTAGGGATCATGTGTTTTGTTGACTGGTTGAACATGTCCCAAAACCATTACACACCCTTCAACGCTTGAATCCAATGCTCCATGTTGCGCTGCTCCTTGCGCCCCTGTTGTGTGAATGCCCCATAAAGCTTAAAAATTATTGTACTCGCTGTGAGGTAGTCTACTGTTGTTTGCTCTTCCACAGGTACACTCGTGCACTTTTAAGGTTCATGTTGTTTAATTGTAACTTGTTTAACTTCATGCTCTTATGATTCTTCCCTTTGGCACTTATTTTTGTTTTTTTCACAATGTATGATTCATGTTTGACTACTTGCAATGTTGGGGATATCTCGTTGTTATGATCAGTGACCTATGCACTTTTGTAAAGCTCTCTCTTGGAAGTCGCTTTGGATAAAAGCGTCTGCTAAATGAATACATGTAAATGTAAAGCCTGGGACACACTGGCTGCGAAGCGCCCGGAAGTGCCACGACTGGCTACAAATGGCTCACTAGACGCACATAGCCCTACATGGAGTTGCATGACCCACAAGCACGTAGCCTATTTTACAAAGACTAGCATAAGGCAAAAAAGACAAATGTTCACACCACCCACAGTGCTTTTTATTTGTTTTTGTATTGGGTAAAGGTGTTGCAGCAGAATGATGGGTCGTTGTGAACCTTCGGGTCATTGTGACCCGAAGGCAGCACAAGGGTTGACGTTGGACCACAAAATACAGTGTTAATATGTAAATGTTTCACGCCTTAAAGGCAAGGTAGGCAATGTTCTTGAGAAGCTTTTTGTCATATTTGCATATTGATTCACATATTCACATCTTGATAGCAACCAATATATCTAAAGGTTTGACGGTAATATGAAATCATTCCGACATACAGTACTGTGCAAAATTAAAAAGGTTAAGGAAAAATGCTTTAAGTTGGGCAAAATTGCACTTTTATACTGCTGCACAAAAAAAAAGTTTTATTAAACTTTGCATTCAAATATGTTACACTTAAATGCCGCCTTCATGAAAAAAAGCGGCCCTCGTGTACAAACCACCCTCATCGAAACATGTAATTCAAGAAAAGCTGTAGCATTTAATTGAAGAAATACAGTATAAGACATTATTTGTGTAAAAAACTTGGGTGGCCAAGACTTATGCACAGTACTGTATGTGGGTGTCGCAATACTGTAATAAACACGACCAATCATTAAGGGGTACCCTGACTATTGATTGGACAGGCTACCTGTGTCTACCTACCACCTGCGCGCACTCTGCCCCTCCACTCAATGCTCGTTACTGTAGTTTTGTGGGAGTGGCTTTGAAGGGAGGAGGGGGGATATTTTGGTTTGAATCGTGTAAAAAATAAGCTAAAATAGCTAGCTTCGCGCAACTTTCCTACCCTGCCTTTAAG
This sequence comes from Mallotus villosus, assembly GCA_903064625.1. Taxonomy (NCBI): domain Eukaryota; kingdom Metazoa; phylum Chordata; class Actinopteri; order Osmeriformes; family Salangidae; genus Mallotus; species Mallotus villosus. Next base: position 57,919 of record CAEFZP010001257.1, on the reverse strand, counting down.
TCGTTTAAAACTGGATGATACCACTTCCTCATTTTCTGGGGAGAAACCCTACAAACAATGATTGCAAGAGAAAACAATTCCCAACTCAACCTACCTTGTATGAATTGAGATTAAGAAATACAGATTTATTGTAACATTATTAACAACTGCATTTTTGTAAACTACTAGTTACTTATTGACAAAAAACTTTTACTGTGGTTTGTTCATTTAAGTGCCCACTAGATGGCAGAAAAGAGAACGCAGAAATGGCAAGGGCTGTGGTTTTAATAATCAAAGATGATTCCTTCCTTTCCCATGTCCTATGCATATGATAACCTAGTTTGCCTAATATAGTTTCTGCTTTCCCTCAATTAATCCCAGTTCAGTAATCAGTTAATTACAGTCCCAATACTTAGGCCATAATTTGTGTGTGCATAAAACACAATTCAAAACAGTTTTTTTTTGTCCTTTTGGGAGCAGACAATGGAACTGTGGAGTGAAACATGGAGCATAACTCATGCACAAAGTTTCTTTCTGCTCTAACGCTCCGGTGGACGAATACGGAGGATACCATTCATCATTAATTTGCAAACTGCATTATTAAACCATTTATGCATTTCTGTCTGCAAGATACAACTAAATAATCCAGTCTATATGCATGCTCTGCGCTTGGGGTCAGTATGGTTGGTGTCTGAGTTGGTGGAATCAACTCCCCACCTCCATCAGAGACACTGACTGTCTCCCCACCTTCAAGACGGCTCAAGGCGCACTTGTTCTGGGAGTACAACGGTACTTGAATGATTTGCTGGACCTGATGTTAGTTTCCTCCAGGATCACAACGACTCTTGTTGCTCTTGTTGGTTAGTTGTAACTGATTTAAAATTATTGTACTCTCTGTGAAATATATTATTGTTGCTTGCTACAGGTACACTCTTGCACTTTTGAGGTTCATGTTGTTTAATTGTAACTTGTTTAACTACATGCTCTTATGGTTCTTCCCTTTGGCACTTATTGGTTTTTCACAATGTATGCTTCATGTTTTGGCTACCCGCAATGTTTGGAGGTAATAATCTTGTTGTTATCATCAGTGACCTATGCACTTTTGTGAAGCTCTCTCTTGGAAGTCGCTTTGGATAAAAGCGTCTGCTAAATGAATAAATGTAATTGTAAATGTAATACACTGAGCCAAAAGAGTTTCAGCAGTGTGCATTTAAATATGAGCAGTGTGTTTTCTGCTTTTTTCTACAACCCCAATTCCCAAAAAGTTGGGACGCTGTGCAAAACGTAAATATGAACAGAATGCAATGATTTTCAAATCTCAGAAACTCATGTCATTCACATAGATCATATCAAATGTTTAAACTTAGTAAATGTACCATTTTATGCAACTAACATTTGCAACTAAGCAGGTTAATCGCAAACAGGTCAGTAACATGATTGGGTATGTAAAGAGTATCTTGGAGTCTCTCAGAAGTAAAGATGGGCAGAGGTTCACCAATCTGCGAAAACCTGCATCTACATTCTACATATTGTGGAACCATTTCAGAATAATGTTCCTCAATGTAAAATTATGATGACTTCGAATGTCTCATCATCTACAGTACATAATATAATAATTCGGAGAATCTGGAGAAATCTCTGTGGGGACAAGGGAGAAAATCAATTCTGCATGACCTGTGATCTTCAGGCACTGCATAAAAAACAGGCATGATTCTGTAATGGAAATCATTGCATGGGCTTAGAAACACCTCCAGAACTCATTGTCTGTGAACACAGTTTGCCATGCCATCCACATTGCAGATTAAAGCTATATCATGCAAAGAAGAAGCAATATGTCAACATGATTCAGAAACACTGCCATCTTCTCTGGTCTAAAGCTCATTTAAAATGGACTGAGGAAAAGTGTGAAAACTTCTGTGGTCAGACAAATTGAAATTATTTTTGGAAACCATGGATGCTGCGTCCTTCTGACTAAAGAGGAGAGGGACCATCCGGCTTGTTATCAGCGCTTAGTTCAAAAGCCTGCATTTCTGATGGTATGGGGGTGCATTAGTGCTTGTAGAATGGGCAACTTGCACATCTGGAAAGGCACCATTAAAGCTGAAAGGTATATACAGGTTTTAGAGCATTTGCTTGCATCCAGGCAACATCTTTTTCAGGGAAGGCCTTGCATATTTCAGGCAGACAATGTTAAACCTCACCTGCCTCTGTTACAACTGCATGGTTTCGTAATAGAGTCCGGGTGCTGAACTGGCCTGCCTGCAGTCCAGACCTTTCACCAGTTAAAAACCTTTGGTGGATCATGTAACAAAAAATATGACAACGAATACCCAGGACCATTGAGCAGAAAGAATCCTGTATCAGACACAAAAGGGACAACATTCCTCTCCCACAACTTCAGGAACTGGTCTCCTCAGTACCCAGACATATACAGACTGTTGTTAAAAGAACGGAATGCTACACAGTTGTAAACATGGCCTTTTGAGACATGTTGCTGCCATCAAATTCTAAATTACCCTATTTCTTCCTTAACCCTTAGATGCGTGAAATATTTCTGACGCTTCCACCAGGTTGAGTTATTTTTCCGAAACGGAAGCAAGCTAGCTTTAGTTAGCTTACGTTACCTAGCAACCTAGCATAATACTTGTAGCAATGCTACTACCTGCTAGTGTTACTTGTTAGCCTCCTAATTGTACATTTTGAAGCCATACTATAGCGTTTGTCATATAGTTTTTGTCTATCGGAAAATAGTCAGTTGGAATGTTCAAAATCGCACAAGTGCGACGTTATGCTGTGAGCCCCCCTTTCGAACGATCACAAATGTGCAACACTACTCCTTAACAGGTTAAAATGGTCAATTTAATCAGTTTAACATTTGATATGTTTTCTATGTTGTGAATAACATATGGGTTTATGAGATTTGCAAATCATTGTATTTTGTTTTTAATTTTTTTATTTGACACAACGTCCCAACTTTTTGGGAATTGGGGTTGTAAACTGTCAGAAGCCAAACACACCACACAATACATGAGCAAAACATATAGCCATCTTTGAGAACAATTAAACATGAGTATATTAATAATTAATTGCCATTAGAAATTGTCAACTGTGAGCTGTTTAATCGTAAGTGTGATACCCATCAGTGTTCCCCCTGGTCAAAGACTAAAAAGCCCACACAAGAGGGCACACAAGAGCAGTCTGAATGTCTATTATGGAAAGAAATGTACCAGCCCAGTAGCCTGGCTCTGCCCTCCTACGTACTTCCGCTCAATTTTCATTTTGCTTCTGTACTAGGTCTGGCCATGAGGTACGTAAGTCAGATGTCTCAGGTTAATCAGAAGGTTGCCAGTTCGATTCCCGGCTGTGCCAAATGTCGTTGTGTCCTTGGGCAAAGCACTTCACCCTATTTACCTCGGGGGAATGTCCCTGTACTTACTGTAAGTCGCTCTGGATAAGAGCGTCTGCTAAATGACTAATGTAAATGTAAACTATCCCAATGAAAAGGGGCCTTGAGCGTGAACGCCAGGTGCTGGAAAAATACTTGAATGTATGTCTCAATCTGTGGCTTTGTCACACATCCCGATGCTTCTCACCTTGGTACCAACTAGGTAGGTTTATGACCCTAATGCAGCTCTTAGTTTTGAGCTTGCAGAAGTTAATTGCCCAGACATATGTAACAGGGCAGGGGGCAGAGCATGTCAAATGTGTAAATGGCCAAACAAAACAGAAAAAACTACAAAAAATACAAACTCTACTGGTAAAGTTGAAGTAGCTGAATTGAGTTGATGTGATATCAGTAATGACACTGATAATGACATTTTAAAGCATCTTGAGGGATGATGAAAGGAAACAGATTAAAGAAAGATGATAACTTTTACTATTTTAGATAGGGGTGCACAAATCTGATATTAAGATCGGATATCGGCCCCGATATTGACAAAATAGCTGGATCGGGGATCTGAAACATTAACAGATCCACTGGCCGATCCATCCATTTTTTCCCGCAGCACATACAGATCACACATTACATTGCAAATGTGCTGGGAAATTGACGGGTCTTTAGAGGACGCACAGTGAGCAACTTGATGTCAAAAAATGACTAAAACAGTGTCAGAGCTACTATTAATGTGTAAATCTGTGACGGCAGAGTATGCAGCCAAGCTCTCTATGACTTGTTATACTCGGTCACGGGCATCAGACTCAGATATATTATTAGATTCTACCTGCACAATTTGAGGGAGCGCCATGATCTGTGATGCGTCAAAGACCCGGCACTTCAGTCAATTTCCCGGCACATTTGCAATGTAATGTGTGATCTGTATGTGTATGTAATGATGTGCACACCGCCCCCTACCGAACAAGATGGGTAGCTCGGTCAGCAGGGAGCTGAAAAGACGTCACTCTCAGAATGCTTTTTCGTTTTCGAATTATGGGCAGTTCTATGCGGGCAGAACATGAAAACAAAAAAGCATTCTGAGCGGGGCAGCAGCTTTTGATTATGGCATAAAATGTGCAGTGTTGAAGAAGAAAATGCAGATGAAACTAGAGAGCATACAATTTCTGGGGAAATTGTGGGGGTGTGCCTGCTTGCGTCTGTTGCAGGTGGGTCCGTCCCCTTAAGTTTTTCCCTTCTAGTGATATTTTCAAGCATTTAGCCTAGCTACTCATATTGCATAATTCATTAAGAACCCCCTTTGAAACAAGAGAACACCCTTTGAAACAAGCGAACCCCCTTTGAAACAAGCTACTATAACAACATTGTCACTGGCAATATTTCAGATAGAATCGCGATTCAAACAGTACCGTCTGGTAACTGAAAATATGGCCCCCAAAGCGTAAATACGTTTTACATTAATTTAGGGGGAAATGGCTAATTCAAAAGAAGTTTGCTAGAGGCAAGCTGGCTGCTGATTGTTTGAAAGCGCCGGAAATTAGGACACTACACACTGCCAGTGGGCGACCTAGTCTGACTCTGAGGCTAACGTCAAAACAAGATGCGGTCTCACTCAAATTCCAAGTTTCACACAAATCACAAAAATATGCTGGCTGTCTTCGCAATAATCGCCATATCTTAAGCTAAAGAATTTGAGTGAGACCGCGTCGCATAGATATATATCAATGGTGTGTCCTGTCTTCAATGCCACAGCTAAACTTTATGTCAAAAGAAACATTCTAATTTCCGGCGCTAATGTCAAACTTGTGTAGCTACGTTTTGTGGGGCATATTTTTGTATCCACCACCTGGCTGTCTTCACAATAGTCATATCGTCATAACATTGCCCTCTTTCTGTTTTTTGGTTTAAAATTGACTGAACAATCAAATTACCAAAATACTGACACTTTCTAGCATGGCTGCCGCCTAAGACTAGGCGGTCTCACGGGCAACCGCACTCGCTCAAATTGCAAAGACTTTCACGACCTAAATCAAAAATCCGAGATATCAGTTCCACTCAAAATCGCTTTCTCAACAAAGCCAAATTGTTGGGATTTTTGGGGGTTGGTATTTTTCACTCATAATCTAAACTCCAATTTGCGTGCTATTACGAAAATACCACTATGAAACTTTCTAGCATGGCTGCCGCCTAAGACTAGACTGACAAAGATTTTCACGACCTAAAGGCTAAATCAAAAATCCGAGATTTCAGTTCCACTCGAAATCGCTTTCTCAACAAAACTCAACGGTTGGGATTTTTTTGTGGGTGGTATTTTTCAATCATAATCCTAAACTCCATTTTGCGTGCTAGAACGTCTCTATGTATCCATGCCTCGTTGCTAGCGTGTTCTGACGCAGTGAAATAGTACCCTTTGCCGACAAAAGACACTTTTTGCCACAAAAACGTTGTATCCTCCTAAACTGTGCTACGGAACGTTCGCGCGAATACAAGCAACTCAATCGGGACCACGACGAACATTTCGACACCGACATTGTCTATGTAGTGCAAACATGCATCTTTTTTTAGGGGTGGGAAAAAAATAATAAATATATATGTGAGATTACAAAGGTTGGCTCTGGCGAAGCCTAGAGCACACCCAAATAGGATGATTGATTACTAATTTCATTTATGAGTCAATGCAGCCACATTCTTAAAATGACAAAGCATTTCTGCAAATGCATTTGAATTTTACATTTCAAATGTAATTTTGGTATCTATTTGCTGGAGCATGTTTTGAAAATTAAATCTCAAATGTCTATTGCTTTTTCATTTGAATTAAAGCCCATATAGCAGGTTAACCACCACTGTCGATGAATGGGTACATAAAGCACTCAAGATATGTATATTATTCAAGAAATCTCAAAATGGTGTCTCAAAATGGTGTTTAAGACCAGTTTTGTACGTTTTTTTTGGTTAGCATTAGCATATTAGCGCAATTCGGCGATGACGTCACGTTGGGGAGTCGTCGAGGAGAGTAGCCTCAGTCTAGTACTAGAACTATGGCAATTGACTGGGATGAGGAAGAGGTGGCAATAACCACTAAAATGTACGATGGCCCGCAGCCGTATAATATCGAACCAAATAGACGAGAGAGGTCAAATGAGGAATTGCCTAGACCTGATGGCCGCCAAAGCCAATTAAATGGATGGTCCGAGGAGAACGAGTGTAGAGTTGGTGAAGTGTCCTGCTGAGACGCAACGGCAACGCAGCAAGGAGCGCTGGAGCTTGTCTACGGACAGCAGTGCATACAATAACGACACATTGTTTTACTGTCAGTGAATAGCACCGAGTGAAAGTCAACGTTTTCTTTATATCTACAGTAGCCTAGTGACAGTTATCATGTCGGTAGTTCAGATAAGTAGCTCTTATCTAGATCTAGAAGGCATCATGCTAGCTATGGGCTAATTTACTAGTGCCGCCTGTGAAATTCTCCCCCCCAAGTCAATCCCTAATTAAATCTTTTCCCCGACGTTGTAAACACATTTCCGATTAGATATTCCACGTTTTGAGTTCCGTAATAGTCACGTTCTATCGGGAAAGGGGAAACTAAATCAATAAACTAAATCAAACACACACAGTTATGAAAGCCGTTTGATGATCACTCGTGATCCAAACACTAGCAATGGCGCGCTATCTAGCTAGATATGACTAGCTTTTGGACATAGTAGGGAGGACAAACGTTCTGCTCCCAATGTAATCACAACGGAGAGTTCCAAGCGTCAACAAATGCTAAACTGAACTTATTGCTCATTTAACATTGTGATAAAAAACACAATTGTGAGATGTAATGTACAATATGATGTACGCTGATATTATTAGTACATGTACTTTCGAAAACAGTTGTCAATTTTCGCTAGTTGACTGAGGCGTTAGCATAATTAGCCTCTGTTGGACGACATATACGATAGCGGTCTGTGATGCATCCGTTTTCAATCGTTAAAAAAATAAGCATGGCTCCCAAAACAATGAACGTTTTATGATTTATTATGACTTTATATTAGTAGTAATCAATTCATGGGTACAATTATCATTATATACCTGTAGTTTTAAGACAGTGTAGCTCACTGTAATGCTGTACGCGACGCGGTTTAGAAAAACTTCTAATTCTACTGCTGTTAAGGATGCCAAACGGCGACAGTAAAATCTCGGCACACCCCTTACTAAAATCAAAATTCCCAGATGAGTTTTTCAATTGGTGAATCAACCTGTCACTCAAATTTTAGCCAATCCCTGTGTGAATACCATCCCGTATGTGGCACAGAGGTTTTCCCATTTTAAGAGGTCTGTAATGGGCTGTGAGTACTTTGATCCATTTCCTACTAACCAGATCTTCAATGCCACAGCCCCAAATTTATGTCATTCTGTTCATGAAGGTCTCCTCTACAAGACTGTGAAAACCGCTAGCATTTCCCAGGTGGGGTATTTTTTATAATCGAGTTTATGTCCGAGGAGTGCCCCTGTTTTAGAGCTACATTTTGAGTGCTAACAAACTCCCCATCGCTCTATGCAGCTAGTTAGCTTGCCACGACCATTCCTCTCCCGGCTTCACTAACAAAATATGGACAGATGTGCCTTGTTCTCGCTCATTTAATCTGATCGATCTCAAAATCCGTTAACATATAGTGGAAACGTACATCTACGAATATGTGGTCTCAAATATACATAAAGATAAACATTTTTAAATTCCGGCGCGATCAAACAGTCCCCTCAGTAAAGGTTGGCTAGCAAGTTACAGCAGCAGCCTAGCCCAGTGACAGGTGGGGGGAGGGGCGCAAAGGGCACACTTTTTAGGGGTATCTTGCTTCCAACTCACTTTAGACAACCCGTTCATTTGTAGCAGATAAAAACATGCAAGCTAGTAGGCCTGAAATCTAGGATTGAGATAGGTTGATTTATAAGAAGATTGAAGAATTATAGGAGAAGCTGACAAAGCTGAATGAGTATTTCATTTGTTTGAAAATTAAAAAGGAAAAACAAACATGGAGATCCATAAGTACTGAAGAGCTCTGGCAGTAGTGCAATGATTTGATAATGGTTTACTACATCAGAACTTGATAACTAACTCGTCGAATTAATTAGATTGAGTACAACATTTAAATTAAAGAAGCTAAAGGCTCTCACAAACAAGCTATGGATAGTAGCTTACTTGTGCTTTCCAATCAGTCGGCCTATCTAGTTTTGATTTCTGTTACCAAGACTTGTCCTGCTTAAAAGCATCGAACTCCGCAGTCTGCTGTTTTTATACCTTGGTTCTATGAGAAGCCTTTAAAAAACATGTAAGTCACATTCACTGTTGACTATTCTCCTTAGAAGTTGAGGCAAACCGACCATCCACAAACCGATTGTGCAAACTGACCATCCACATCCTCAAAACACCTGAGTGGCATCCATGGGCTAATAACTGCTCATCTGTAAATGAGTTTCCTCTGTGTATATGTAAACACCACTGTGATTTCCCACACTGACAATAAGACTTACATTTGTCTAACATAAGTCTTACAATAACTTTGATCAGTGCATTAAGACATCAAGGATCTTATTGACAGTGTGGGAAATATACACAGTCAATGTATTTGTGTATATCCTTATTGCACCATTATAATTTCTATGTAATTTTTTACTTCAGTATTTATTGTTAATCCAACCATTCGATTTACTCGTTATCCCTATCGTATCATTCATTTTCTATGTATTAGTTTGCTTTAGTACTTATTGATTATTATACATTTTCTTTAATTTAGAGGAGGGCCTCGTATAAGCGTGCAACACTTCTTCCCTCCTCCTTCACCTATTTTAACCATTGTTTTTTTGTGTGAAGTCGTGACCATTCTTGTCGTCTGGCTCATATATGAGGGGACAAGAAGACGGGGGACAGTTTCATGGTTTGCAGATGAGCAGTACAGTCTACAAATGTTCAGATGTATGAGGATGTAGTTGATCGGTTTGCCTCGACAACTCAACAGTAACTGTGACTAGTTTTCTTTTTGTGCACCACGCACACAGAAGTCCAGGTGTCGGACTCGGGACACAAGTCAGAATTGAGGTAGGTCAGGAAAACATTACAAAATGAAATAAAGTTTCTTGATAGGCCTACCGTTCATCTTATTTTGACTAAACCATAAAAACTATTACATGAAGCTCAAACTATACGAACAAATGTGCGCGCTCGCATTAACTATGATGTCCCTGCTAAAGCTGTTATCAAACTTGGGTCTCTGAACTGTTGTATAGTGGCTTAAGAAAGGTGAGTTTCTATATCCGAGTAGTGTATTGTGTGCAGCAAGCTTGGAAGAAAAATGTGATATATAAATAGGGGCCTGTGCCCCAGTAGAGCTTTATGTCTAACAACGCCCCTGGCATGGACATTTTCAATAAGATGCTTGTATTTTCCTTACTGCACTGATCCAAGTTATCAACTATTGTATGTCTGGCAGACTAATGTCTCTGAGCCCAAATCTCAATCAGCCTCCTCCATGTATCATACTCACTCATCATGTCTTTGCTTTATTAAATATTTCTCAAAAGATTGCTACCAGTGCTGTAGGCCTGGTGTAAATGTTGACAACACCTGTGTCTTAAGGCCTCAATATGCTTCTGCGTCTCCGTTTTCGGGTGGGCGGGCTCACGGATACGCACGGATACACACGGATAGACTTCGTTTATAGTTCTCCGTAGGCTGTGGGTGCTGAAAACAATTCACCGCCAGAAGAGTAGGTGGCGCTGCACTGCGATGCTAGCTTTAGGTTATCGAAAACTCGGAGCAAATTTACAAATGAGCCGTTTCATCAATAAAATATGCACAGTTTCAGCGACTACACTGCCCATTTCTCGTCACATTTGAATTCAAATGCCGATTTACATGTAGGCCTACTGTTTAGCTGAAATATGAATTGTAAAAACCGCTTCGATCTCTTTGGTGATGTTTGTGATGCTAGCTGGAAGGGCAGCCTGCTTTGACTGGGTGTGCAGTGAACATTTCTGGGGGGTTATTATGATTACGGAAAGGGATCGTATATGTTTTTATATTGATACCATTTTAGAGACTGCTTATCGATCCGAGTGTTAATCAGGCGCGGAGCCAGACGTTGTAAACATTCCGGGTTTAGCCCAAACCAACAACGTATTGGGGCTTGATTTGCAAAAACGCGACGCTGAGCGCCTCCACGGTCCTCTTCCACATATTAAAATAGTGCTGCTGCCAACGAATAATGCACCTAATAATATGGTGCCTGCACTGCAATGCTATGGCGGGCTGGACCAAATGATTTTTCGGGCTGCATATGGCCCGCAGGTCGGACGTTCCCCACCCCTGGTGTTGTTGGTCACGGCAACCCATAGCGGCAACCCCACCCCTGACTTCTTAATACGGACCAATCACAGCCAAGGGGGTCTCCGTCGCTCTGCGTAATTTCGACGGATAGTTAGAAAATTCAGGAGGTGCACGTCAATCCGTCAAAAGCTCTCCGAGGGCTGACGGAGAGCACGCAGAGGGCGTTCCACGGAGACGAGGGCGTTCCCTCCTCTGCGTTTTTCGAAAAACGCAGAAGCATAATTAGGCCTTTAGAAGACGAGGTAGCCTACCTTACACCTTAGAAATGTGTATTGGAGCTACCATCACTGCAGTTGCACTGGTGTCTGTCTAGTGTGTGATTTAAAGTGTAAATTATTTGTTTCCTAAGCAAACTAATACGGCATATTTGAGACTACACAACACAGATGTAGTGTCACTATTTAAGCAAATCCACCAAATCATAGTTGTTTAGGAAGCTATAGCACAAGCTAGCAAAAGTCCCAGATCAGTTTTTCAATTGATGAAACAAATTAGAGCTAATGTCTGTATGAATACTGTCCTGTATGTGGCACTGGGGTTTTAACAGTTAAGACGTCTGTAATTAGCAAAGTGGTCTTTACACCCTTGGCTACTAACCTAAACTTCAATGCCACATCCTTAACTTGATGTCAATCTGTTCAGGAACATTTCCTCTACAGGACTGTGAAACCGCTAACATTTTCGAGTTGGGACTTTTGATATATTTGAGTTTATGCCCGATGAGTGCCCGCACCCATTGACTGCAATGAAAAGCTTCATGGAACTCCGACTCGAAATTTGAGCTTCAGGGACGCCTGACAAAAAATGACAACATTTGGCGTGTCGGACGTTTTAGAATTGTTTATGTGATGTGTTCCCATCGAGTTTAAGACGATATATTTTACAAACAAGAGGTTTGTTAACGTAGCTGTATACATATCTCACTCGTACAGGCTAATCAGCTAATATGTTAAAGTAGGCTACATCCAAAGTCGCTGTCGTAAAACTAGCCCCTTTTTCACAAACAGCTGATTAACGGAAGTAGCTTCGAGGTAAAAGTAAAAACCTTTAAAAACGCCTAATATTTGCAAATATTGTTGATATTATTGTGCACAAGTATATTAGTATCGTTAATATGTAATTTAATTCCATAATTTCCCCAGGAATAACTATTCAAACGTATTTTAGGAAAAACGCTCAAACGGGTTTGTCCTCCCTAGACATAGCTACTTAAAAACAATTTTGTTTTGGTTCATATTCATGAGTCACGAAATGTGCTTTTCTAATGTATCTTAAAAGCTCCCTGTACCCCGTCCACACTACTACGCGTATACCCGGCTTTTTCAAATGTCTCCGGCTAGGGGAGCGTATTCGAAAAGCTCAGTTTTCAGTGTCCGAATTCTCCGTATTAGTGTGGCCGGGAAGTGCAAACGGAGACATGTATGCGTTTCTAAATTTACCCGGGTTAAGGCCTCAATATGCTTCTGCGTCTCCGTTTTCGGGTGGGCGGGTTCACGGATACGCACGGATAGTCTTCGTTTATAGTTCTCCGTAGGCTGTGGGTGCTGAAAACAATTCACCGCCAGAAGAGTAGGTGGCGCTGCACTGCGATGCTAGCTATAAGTTATCGAAAACTCGGAGCAAATTTACAAATGAGCCGTTTCATCAATAAAATATGCACAGTTTCAGCGACTACACTGCCCATTTCTAGTCACATTTGAATTCAAATGCCGATTTACATGTAGGCCTACTGTTTAGCTGAAATATGAATTGTAAAAACTGCTTCTCTTTGGTGATGTTTGTGATGCTAGCTGGAAGGGCAGCCTGCTTTGACTGGGTGTGCAGTGAACATTTCTGGGGGGTTATTATGATTACGGAAAGGGATCGTATATGTTTTTATATTGCTACCATTTTAGAGACTGCTTATCTCTGATCACTACTTTATCCAATTCTCTATCTCTCTCCCTCCAACTCTTCCTACCTCCCCTCCCCTCGTAACTTTCAGACGCAATCTCCGCTCCCTATCCCCCTCCCACTTCTCCTCCATTGTAACATCCTCCCTCCCTCCTATTAACGAGTTCATGTCCCACCCCACCGACACTGCCACTAACATGCTGGTATCCACATTAACTGAATCACTTGACACCCTCTGCCCCCTGTCAACTAGGCCTGCGCGATCTTCTCTCTCCTGCCCGTGGCTCACTGATGTTATTCGTGAAGAACGTTCCACCCTTCGAGCGGCTGAGAGGAGATGGCGCAAGTCTAACGACAGTCTAGACCTTGATAAGTATCACTCCCTCCTCAAATCCTTCTCTGCCCATATAACTGATGCTAAAACTCACTACTTCTTGAACAAAATTAACTCTGCCTCAAACCCTCACAAACTTTTCTCTACCTTCTCCACCCTTCTTAACCCACCTCCCCCACCCCCTCCCTCCACTCTGACAGCAGACGACTTCTCTTCCTTCTTTGAGAAAAAAGTTGCTGACATTAGCAGTCGGTTCCCTGAACCAACCTTTCCTATTCACTCACCCTCTATGACTGACCCTACTAAATGTCTCAACTCTTTCTCGGCCCTATCTGAGGCAGAGATCTCTGACCTCATTCTCTCTCATCGCCCCACCTCCTGTCCCCTTGATCCAGTCCCCTCCCCTCTCTTTCAAACCATCTCTCCCTCCATCATAACATTCCTTCTCCATGTCCTCAACTCTTCTCTTACTTCCGGCTCTTTCCCCTCTGCCTTCAAACAGGCCAGAGTTAGACCCCTACTCAAAAAACCCTCCCTTAACCCAGCTGTCCTCCAGAACTACAGACCGGTATCACTTCTACCCTTCTTTTCTAAAACAATTGAACGCGCTGTATCTAACCAACTGTCAAACTTTCTCACTCAGAACAACCTGCTTGACCCCCACCAATCGGGCTTCAAGACGGGCCACTCCACTGAAACTGCCCTCCTGTCGGTCACCACGGCCCTCCAGTCTGCCAGAGCGGCCTCGAGGTCATCCGTCATCATTCTGCTGGACCTCTCTGCAGCATTTGATACGGTTAACCATCGGATCCTGCTCGCCAGACTCTCCGAGATGGGCATCACTGGCACTGCACTTCAGTGGATCTCGTCCTACCTGTCGGGAAGATCCTACCGGGTCTCCTGGGGAGGCGATGTGTCTGACCCCCGCCAGCTCTCCACTGGTGTCCCACAGGGCTCCGTCCTTGGACCCCTCCTCTTCTCCCTGTACACCACCTCGCTTGGACCAATCATCACCTCCCATGGCTTCTCCTACCACTGCTACGCTGACGACACCCAGCTCTACCTGTCGTTCCCCCCGACCGATCCGGGGATCTCAGCCAGGATTGAGGCCTGCCTCACAGACATCTCTGCCTGGATGACCAAGCACCACCTCCAGCTGAACCTCGCCAAAACCTAACTCCTCATCATCCCGGCCAAACCGTCCATCTCCCATGACCTCTCAATCACCCTGGGATCGGCGACGGTGACCCCTTCGTCCTCTGCCAGGAACCTCGGGGTTACCATGGATGACGAGCTCTCCCTCACAGCCCACATCGCTGCTGTCTCCCGGTCGTGTAGATTCACCCTCTACAACATCCGGAAGATCAGGAGATACCTGTCTGAGCACTCCACCCAGCTGCTGGTCCAGGCACTTGTCCTCTCCAAGTTGGACTACTGCAACTCGCTGCTCGCCGGGCTCCCAGCATGCGCAACCCGCCCTCTCCAGAGGATTCAGAACGCAGCGGCCCGTCTGGTCTTCAACCTACCCAGACGCTCCCATGTTACCCCGCTCCTCGTCTCCCTTCACTGGCTGCCCGTCACGGCCCGTATCAGATTCAAGACCCTGGTACTGACCTTCCGAGCGGTGAATGGGACTGCACCCGACTACATCAAGTCTCTCCTCCAGCCCTACACCCCCTCCCGCCACCTTCGGTCCTCCTCTGACAACCGTCTGGTGGTCCCACCGCTCAAGACCGCCCGGTCCCAACACAAGCTCTTCCCCTGTCTGGCCCCCCAGTGGTGGAATCAACTCCCCACCTCCATCAGAGACACTGACTGTCTCCCCACCTTCAAGAATAGGCTCAAGACACACTTGTTCCGGGAATACAACGGTACCTAGGAAAGATCTGCTGGACATGATGTTAGTTTCTTCCAGGATCACAAGGACTCTGACTTAGAGAGCTGCTGCTCTTGTCGGTTAGCTGTAACTGATTACAATTATTATTGTACTCGCTGTGAGGTAGTTTACTGTTGTTTGCTCGTCCACAGGTGCACTTTTAGATTCATGTTGTCCAATTGTAACTTGTTTAACTTCATGCTCTTATGATTTTTCCCTTTGGCACTTATTTTTGTTTTTTTTCACAATGTATGATTCATGTTTGACTACTTGCAATGTTGGGGATATCTCGTTGTTATGATCAGTGACCTATGCACTTTTGTAAAGCTCTCTCTTGGAAGTCGCTTTGGATAAAAGCGTCTGCTAAATGAATAAATGTAAATGTAAATGCTTATCGATCCGAGTGTTAATCAGGCGCGGAGCCAGACGTTGTAAACATTCCGGGTTTAGCCCAAACCAACAACGTATTGGGGCTTGATTTGCAAGTACGAGACGCAGAGCGCCTCCACGGTCATCTTCCACATATTAAAATAGTGCTGCTGCCAACGAATAATGCACCTAATAATATGGTGCCTTCACTGCAATGCCATGGCGGGCTGGACCAAATGATTTTTGGGCTGCATATGGCCCACAGGTCGGACGTTCCCCACCCCTGGTCTTGTTGGTCACGGCAACCCATAGCGGCAACCCCGCCCCTGACTTCTTAATACGGACCAATCACAGCCAAGGGGATCTCCGTCGCTCTCCGTCGCTCTGCGTAATTTCGACGGATAGTTAGAAAATTCAGGAGGTGCACGTCAATCCGTCAAAAGCTCTCCGAGGGCTGACGGAGAGCACGCAGAGGGCGTTCCACGGAGACGAGGGCGTTCCCTCCTCTGCGTTTTTCGAAAAACGCAGAAGCATAATTAGGCCTTTAGTGTGGACGGGGCCTCAGACTTTTCTAATGTCACACTGATTATGACTGTAGTTTGGGGGTTCATGTTATGGGGCTAGCTAACGTGCTCTGCAGCTTGTAAACATTAGCCTGAGGCTTACCGTTGCCAGCTCTCGCTTGCGGCGGGCGGCACCGAGCTTTTCAGTGCTTCTCGGTCTCGGGCCAGGGCAGGCAGAGAGTTTGTCACCCCCCACAAACACAGTAGTTTACAATTTTTCCTACCTATACATATGTCTATCTAGCTTTAGCTCTATATCTATATATGTAGGCTAGTATTAGTAGCTATTTATTTATCTAGTGCTAGCTAGCTATGCTATGCTATCTGGCTGTCTGTCTGTCTATCTATTTCTCTCTCTCTATATATATATATATATATATATATATATATATCCATCTATGCTATCTATATATCTATCTCTTGATCTTTATATCTATGCTAATTATATATTCTATCTATGTATTTATCTATAAACTATCTACTGCTGAACACTCTTTCGTTAATCTCTCTCGTTGATTTCAATGGGGCTTTGGTCTATCGTCTCCCCAACGTGACGTCATGCAATGCATTGTGGGGGAAAGAAGAATCATTGCAAAAAAGTACCTACTTTTTCGTATTATATTACGTTTTGTGACACCCAACAACATCAAATACAATAGATAACAGTTAAAATGTTTATAACCAACATGTAAATAGCGCAAATTCGTTGGAAAAATCAACCTGCTATATGGGCTTTAAGTGAAAGATTGAGCACTCTTGAAGAAAATTCAAATGCAAATAGGATGATTGCATCCTAATTTCATATATGAGTCAAATAATGCATACACATTCTTAAAATGAAAAAGCATTTCTGCAAATGCATTTGAATTTTGGTCACGATTTGCTTCCATACTTTTACAGTGAATACCGCTGTGGTGTTTCTGTTAACTGGTACAGCAAGAAAACTTACTTTTGATATAATACGAAATAGTTGTTTTCTGCAAGCTAGTGTTCATTTTAGGACATGGTGGAGTTTGTTTGTAGTATCCATGGCAACCGGAGGACTACACATCGGTTTACTCTACACAAGTGAACTAGCTTCTATTCTGACAGAAATTAAAGTTTCAAGAGTTATGGTTATACCCAGTGTAACTATCTATTATGTCAATTTTACAACATTTTGCCAATTTGAAGGAGGATATGGACATCAAAATATCACACTTTCTCTGTAGTCTACCGTTAGCTAGCTACCGTAAATGTAGCCTACTTTTAAAATGCCATAATTTCCCTCTGGGCTCACCAAAACGGACGTAAAAGCATATTAACCATTCACTGCATCGCTAGAAAACATATTACACCTGCTCTGCTAGTCTATCGTTAGCTAGCTAGCTTTGAGTGCATTTAAAATGTCTAAAGCGAAACAGTCGAAATTTCACAGCCAAGGATTCTGACATCGCAAAATGCAACAAATGTTTCAAAAAGATTACATGCAAAGAGGGAAGCACGTCAAATTTATTGAAACATGCAGCGACACACAGGATAAGTCTTAAAACAGAGAGATGCACCGTGTTCGACAGCTTGCAGACAATTAGTGCCTGGTCCTGCAACAGCCTCCCCTGTTTGTCTGCCCTTTTAAACTCATACCTGTGTGTACAGTAGGGATGTGCATCTCCATCACTGAGGACGATGCGATACACATCTCGATGCACTGCCAACGATCCGATACATTAAAGATACATAAAAGCAACTACTAATGCGATACGATACGATTCACCCCTATTGCGATGCAGTGCGATTCGACACAATGCGATTCAATGAGATGCGATGCAAAGGGAATATGATGCTATGCAATTTAATATGGTACATCATGATTTACATTTATGCTATGATTTATTTATTTGTCAGACTGCAAACCATCAATTAACTAAACAAGTGAAAGTTTTATTTCACATATTAAACAAAGTCTCTGACAAAAGATATACAAAGATAACATCAGGCCTGGACCTTGCCTTAAACCAGTCCTTCTTTCCTTTTGTATGTGTTCTCTGAATGTAAAAATGGGTAAACTATTACTGGCAGTCACAAGCTGCTGTAAACACTGTCATAACACTACACACTAAATTGAACTCATATATCCTACTTTAAGATTGTTCTCAATGACTCAGCTATCTCTCGTCTTACTTTGTCGTACACAACAGGGATTTGTTTTGTCGGAGAATAGCTTCCTATTCTTGCTAGGGGTACCGGTGGAGCTAACCACTGACTGTAGCCATTCAGGTGACTACCTAAATTAGCCGTGCTTCCTGTGTACTTTATAGCAGCAGGATATATCTTGCCAATCGCATGGGTCTTGTAAAATTGCCCATCTTTCTTGTAAAATCCGAAGTGTTGCCAAACCTTGGATTTATTGCAATTCGTAGGAACGTGTAACTCTTCCTCCGCCATGATAACACTCGCCCGAACATGCCTCCAACATGCGCGAAACTTGGCCGAGAGACTTCACGTGAATCGGCTACTGACAGCAGTGGAGATGAGAGCGCACTTAAGAAACTATCTAAATATAAAATTATAGGTCACAAATAATTGGTCAAATTTCTAAATACTAAAGGTGTTCGTGTAGCCGATGTGTGTCGGTGAAACTCACTCCTCAGGTATGTAATGAGCCACTGAATAGCTAGCTTTTCTTTGGTGTAGTTGGTAGTGGTGGCGCTTTGGAAGCCAGAGGTGGCGAGTTCGACTCCCGGTGGGAGCGATCTCCCCGGTGTGGGAGTGAACAGTGCCAGATACCTCTGACGGAGCTTGCAAGACCACGTTCGTTACATACCTGTTACATTCGCATACACATAATTCTATATCAATACATCGGATTATACCGATGCAAAGATATTAGAAACGATGCATTGCGATTTCATCCCATACAGTGGCGTAACGTAGTAACGACGGGCCCAGGTGCAAGATATTATGACGGCCCCCCCCCCTAGTGAACGTAAAAATAAATAAATAATTTATTTTTATTTTTATTAATCAACCATACATATTTCGGAAACGATTAACTAAGTCTTGTTTGACTCTCAGCGGGAACATTTCTTAACGTATAAAAACCGTATAATAATATAATAATACAGAGCACAGCCACTAGTGTTTACGATAACCCTGATCTTAACGATGACAGACATCTCACATAATGTAGTTGTAAGTCATTTATTAACAATAAAGTTGATTGTTTTTGTTGTTTTAATTTAAGATTAGGCCTGCAACCAAGAATATGGATTTGTTTTACATTGGAATAAATGGGAAAACACTTTGTTGCATTTGGCTCCCCTCCCCCTCCTAGGAATAGCCTCCCTAGCACCCTGCTAGGCCATTGGCTAGCTTAACATAATACTTTGCCATTCACCTAGTAGTGACCACTGTTTACCCAACTTGTATCCTAGTTATCCTGCCCGACCATAATGTATGAAGGCTATAGCTTGGCTTGAAATGTAT
This sequence comes from Mallotus villosus, assembly GCA_903064625.1. Taxonomy (NCBI): domain Eukaryota; kingdom Metazoa; phylum Chordata; class Actinopteri; order Osmeriformes; family Salangidae; genus Mallotus; species Mallotus villosus. The sequence goes on along the minus strand of CAEFZP010001257.1, from coordinate 38,677 downwards.
ATCTATCACAATAGCCGTAGGTTACCTGTCTGAGGCCAGAGATACTGATCCCAGCTGACCTGCTGCACTGCTGCTAGCAGGGGGGACGTCTATGGCGGGGTCGTCCGTGGCGGACTTCGTGGGCTGGCGACTAGATGGTCTAGTTAAAAAATAATGTAATTTCGGTAGCTTTGCCGCCTTCTCATCTTGTTCTTTTTTCTCTTGCCTTTTTCTGCTTCCACTCTTATGCTTATAAGGCATTGCTACACGTTCAGTTGTGCTGTGCTCAATGAACTGCGTTGTCGTGACATTCGAATTGGTGTAACTATTGCGTATTTTATCGTCACATGATCAAATAGAGACTTGACATTGGACAACAACATACATATTACCCAGCAGTCATCATTGCTAATCACAAAAATACCAAAGAAAAAATAAAAACTTATTCATTTCATTGAATAGTTTTTTGATAGTTTCTATAATATATGTAGGATAAGCATATGATTTTGGTATAAATTGCTACTTTTCCCCAAAAAATAATAACAACCATGACTGAGATAAGTTTGTATTTTTAGGTGTATAAATAGCATTTGACGCTGGTGTTATTTTAACATCAACGCGTAGTTGAACATAAGCATATCGGAGAGAGAGTACAGCGTTGATCCGAAGGAGGGCCCGTCGAGCGATGGTTCTTAGAGGGGGGGGCCCGCGTCGAGTTACGCGTGTATATCTTTGGCCCCTGCACCCCACGGGCCCCGGTGCAGCCGCACCTGCTGCACCCCCTATAGCTACGCCCCTGATCCCACATCGTATTTGGTGCACACTATTTTGATCCGGGCCATCGCATCGTGAGCTTTTATGCCGATGCACCGATGTGAATCGGTGAATCTTCCCATCCCTAGTGTACAGGCAAATATGGTAATTTTCCTGCAAAAGAACTGCTAAAGTTTAAAGCTGGTTTAGTTAGCATACCAACTCAACATTTATTTTGTTGTTACTTGCAGTTAATAGTGTAACTGTTATTTATTGTTACATTATTGTAGTTGTATGTTAGGCGACTAAGGTTTACTTATTATATAGGTAGGCTACTTTAAAACGTTAATATATTGTTACATTTAAAGAATTTTCCATTTTATAAAAAACTATATAAGAGCCTTTCTTTTATGTCATTTTTCAGTTTCTCAAGAATCAGAATAGGAATCGTTTAGGAATCTGAATAGTTTTTAAAGTACCGGTTCGGCATCGGAATCGTAAAAATCCAAACGATACCCAACCCTACTCCTAAGTCTTCAGACAGGGACATTGTTACTGACACTTTGGCTGTGTCTTACTTACTTTCAGTGCTTAGGGCGATTACGCTGAGAAACCAAAATAATTCAGTGCACTGAAAGTACCCGGATGATGCACTGCAAACGGTCAAAAAATGAAGTGTCCGACGATGGACACTACTCGCCCTAAACGGGCGCCATCGTGGCTACGTAGCGGAAGAGGAGGAGTCCAGTGACAGAAATACAAGCGGGTTTGTTTCGCGGGTTGGGGCGATTGGGGCGACGTACTGCCTAGAAAAAACACCACTGCTCCTGATATAAGCGCAATATTCTTGTAAGTTGCGTAATGTAAATTGAAATGTTATCATTTTTTTCTGTCGGATTCTACTACTAGACAGTCTGATCTGCCTCTGTATGTCATTTTCAAATAAGGTAACAGTCATTCAGTCAGCCTAATTTCGTGCTTCAAATGGACCCACCCCTTCTGGGCGATTTGGGGGCAAAATGAAAATCGCTCAGACCTCTCCCATTGACTCCCACGTGAAATCATTTTTTTTCACGAAACACGGCTCTCAATGCATTCTCTATGGCTTCCGGGAGGGCTCGCCCCTCCATGTCGTGTCCTAAGTAATCAACGTAAATGCGTATAAATTCGTCATACAGCTTCGACAGAGGCATATTCTGTCGAGATGGCCAGCGCTCAGTGCAACAGCAGCGATTCAATTATTTATTTGAAAGACACTCCTTTCAGTCGGCGTACCAATGAAGACAAATTGGCAACAATACAATTAGGACCTCCTAGACCAAATATAACAATTAAACAGGTAGCTACAAAGAAGGGGAAATCCTACACCCGAGGATTTTCAAAGAATTGGTACCAAAGGAATTTGTGGCTAGCAGGCTGTGAAGTGGCTAACGCAGTCTTTTGCTACTTGCACTATTTTCTATGCCATAACTTATTTTGCTTTTGTAAAGATTAGTCAATAAATATTGTTGGTTTTCACTTATATGTTTACCCCTTCTTTATGTTGTTAAAGGACATGTAATTTGTCCTGTTAAGCTATTTTACATCATACAACATTTCGGTAATGTGAATAATGAACAAGTGGGACAATTTATTGTGGAGCCACCTCACTTTTTCTTTTGAAGGCTCATGGACGCAACTTTCTTCAAGAGCGTCCCACCTGTAACTTATGTAGCTAGAGGGGAAATCTCAGCTCATAACATATACAATTGTCCTGCTTGAGGTAGGCCTACTTATCGAGTGGGTCGCCTTTATCATTATCAAAACTGCCCCCCCTGAGAATTTTTTCAGGAGCCGCCACTGGTACTACCACTACTACTACTACTGCACCTGCTGCTATTTCTTATGTCACTACTACAACTACTAATTCTGCACACAATGAGAGTCTATGGCAGCCCCTAGAACCTTAAGGTAAAAAGTTGTGAAATTTGGCACACATTAAGGACAGGCCCCTCTTTATTTTCACCGAGTTTCATGTCTCCCATTGGAGCACTCTAGCGCCACCATCTGGTCAAAGTTGGACTTGTGTTTACACACGTAACTTTTGAACTGTACGACCGATTTTCAAAAATGAGGTACCGTTGGATTCCTTGAGCCAAGACGAGTTCAACACACCGTATGACGTCAATTTCCGGTTATATACATTTTCCGCCATTTTACATTAAAAAAAAACAAGTTTTTTCGCTACTCCTCCTTCAATTTCTGTCCAATCTTCCCCAGATTTAGCACACATTATCGTCAGACCAACCCTCACTGAAGATACTCAGAGATTTTCAAAACCGTTTGTCCGGTACAGCCAATCAAAACAGGAAGTTGGCTCATATCTCAGCAAATCTTTGAGAAATCAACAGCAAACTTGGTGTGATGACTCGGAACCCTCTTTTGAGGATGTCCGAGTAATTTGGCGTCATGTGATCACTGGGCGTGGCCACAGGAAGCAAAAATGTGTTTTGACCAATAACTCTTGATCTGTTTGCCTTTATTAAGTGATTCCTTTTTCTCATGATATCTTGGGACATACCATGTGTGACCTATGATCATTTTTAATAACAGCCGAATTAACTACTCCTACACATGTTGTCTAATCTTCAACACATTTGGCAGAGATTATCTTCATACCAAGCTTCACAAAGCCCATAACATGGTTTTTTGATTTTCGAAACCGTTTGCCCGTTACAGCCAATCAAAATGTGCAGTTAAGCCATCAAACAGGAAGTTGGGTCGTAGCTCAGCAAATCTTTGATGCATTCACACCAAACTTGGTATAGGGACTCGGAACCCTTTTCTAAGGATGTTTAAAATATTTTCTGGGTCATATGACTGCTTGGCCACCTCATTGCTGCTTGCAGCTATATTTTAATTAGAGCATTTGTCGTCTAACCCTTCAATCATTCAGCAAAATGTAATATATTGGCTAAAGGATGTCAAACACCTTGCGGGTTAGACTGCAGTTGGTATCTACTATAGCCCGACATTATTAAAATGTTATAGTCGGCTGACAAGTTTGCGTTGTCCCAAGTCAAAAGTATAAACAAACAGGGACATCATAAACATTCAATGGTCTAATTAGATAAAGTTATACTGGCAAAACATGTCATGTTATTCATTTATTGTCAGGACAACAGGGCTTGGGTTTAACTCTGTATAACTTGCGACAACGGTAAACTCGGCAGAAATCTTCCCTCAGTATGCCTGCGCCTCTAACATTAATTGCATAGGCCTACAGCAGGACAAGTTATCCCTTACTTCTCAATGTGTGAAATGGTTGAAATGCGTGAGACTTGAAAGCCCTGCTTATTTAGTATAAGGCCTATACCCCAGTGCTCTCAAGTTTAAGTAAAGAGCCCTATGGTCTGTCCAATGACAGGCCAATGACAGGCATTTCACATTTAGCTCCACCCATGTGAGAATTATTGTTATGGTTTGTGTAAAAAACGAAAAAAAAATAACAAGTCAAAATAAGTTTTTCTGTTTTTGCCCAAAAATGCAAAACCAGATTCACAAACATTTTTCTCATTCCTGCTTGTTCCGTTTTGATGGGATAAGGAATTAAACTCACGGACCTGACTTCTGGCATAATATTGAATCAGCTTCTTCTAAAGGGGTTTCTTTATGGATAAAATGAAATCTCGCTAACAGAATAAGGTTGTCGCCTGGCATGCTCTCATAGGTTAAATCTGCTTGCGCCGTGAAATTTGGCTTGCGCGCAGTGAAATTCGAATTTGGCTCAGGGAGTGAAATTTTGCTCACATAGTGAATTTCTATAAATAGTTTTGCATCAGAAGAAAAAGTTTTGCATCCGCAGAAAAGGTTTTGCATCAGCAGAAAAATATTTGCATCTGCAGATTTTGACACGGCCAAAGATTTGCATCCGCAGAAAAATATTTGCATCCGCAGAAAAAGATTTACAGCCGCAGACAAGATTTGCATCTGCGGATGCAAAATATGATTGACCCTAATTTGACTCCATACTGGGGGGGCGCGGCATCCCTGCACCCCCCTGGATCCGGCCCTGGGGCCTCGTCTAACAATCCAAGAATTTACTCTGAAAAATCTGAACATTAGATACTAAACGTTAAACATAGTGCAGTTTGTGTAGTATCACTCTGTGGCTTCTTACGTAAAAATATCGTTTTTGTTTTTTGCACTACCTTTTTCATAGGCTCTGTATTTATATGTATATATTTGTCATATATATATACACCTTACTTGTCATTGATGTTTTTGTATTTTTTTGTAATTTCTCCCCCGTGGTATTTTCCTGGGTATTGGTTTTGAGGTTGAAATTCTAGTATCGTGACAACCATATAACAGAATGACAATTTAAAGTGGATACTTTCAGTAGATCAATTTATTTTGTAAAAAATATTAATAATGTGTTTACTGATGTCTAAACAGCCTGCACATTGCAAATGTGCACAACCTCAACACCAAATCAACTACGACATTATAATCACCAGCTGCATGGACAAGGGCACTATTCCTACCACTTGAGCCTCCTTGGTTAGTTTCTTGAGGCATGGACATAGCGATCCACAAATGGGCATACGACAGGGACAGTGTTTGTATGAATTCAGTCTCCTCTGTCATTTGTCATGTCTTATTTATGAGAATGCGATACCAGAGCATTGGTAATTTATTTAAAATAATGATAAATTGTTTTTATGATGTGCATAAGTGACTAGAATGATGTGGAGGTTGAACAAGTGCTTCAGAGATGACAGAGAATTTCAATTGTGATCTGACAAATATAGGTATCAAAACCACTGAGAAGAACTGTCATCACCAGCTGCATCACGGGCACTGCACTATCTATCTATAATTCCAGAAATCTGTGTGTGTCACTGACATCGGATGTGCGATATGGTATATTTGTCAGATCACAATTTACATTTTCTGTCATCTCTGAACACACACAGAGATTCCTGTAATTATTTGAGAGATCTGTTGAGTGGAAAATGGTAAGCTAAAATTCAAGAAATGTACAAGGAGACACATGGTTGAATGCCTTAAATTGACAAGAGAAAAATATTGACAAACTCACTTGGGCTCATAGAAGACCTTCTCATTGTGTGACAGGATTCCCTTTCCTTCTCTTAGCCGCTCAACACCATTCCTGGAATTAACACAAAAAGATGGAGTTAGATTTACACAGAGCCTACTATGCCCAACATCTTCGAAGGGAGGTCTATTTCCATGAGAGAAAACAGACTTTCTTGCACAGTGGTGTAGTTGAGTATATATTAAGGTATAAGGCATGCACCCTTTTAATAGGCGTGTCCTGTGCAAAGCACTATTCTCTTTATCCACTCTAGCCCAGTTTTTTTTCTAACGCTTGTTTTGTTGTGTTTTGTTTTAACCCTTGTGCTGCCTTCGGTCACAATGACCCGAAGGTTCACAACGACCCCTCATTCTGCTGCGACAATTTTACCCAATACAAAAACAAATAAAAAGCATTTTCTTTTAACATTTGCGCTGTGGGGGGTGTGAGACAGCCCGACGGTTAAAAGAAAATGCTTCATTTTATTTTTGTATGAGGTACAGTTGTCACAACACGTGGGGGGGGTCCAATGACTGATGGGTCACAATGACCCGAAGAGAACACAAGGGTTAAGTGCCCTTAATATTGACATACACTCTCAGATTTGAGAGAAAAGATTGCTTATTTGCATTTTCATGTCCATGGGCCAAATATATACTTTTTATTAAACAATATATATAACTTTGATGCATTGAAAGCATTGAATGAAGTATGAAGTCAAATCATTCTTTGTCAAATATTTCCTATCTGTGAAATGATCAAGAATGCATGTATTGTAGAGAGGTTTCAGCGCTAGTCAGTTTGTGTTGCTACCATGTCTGATGCCCCCCGGTGTTCATTTGTGCAGAGTGCTTGGCAAATGGGAGTCCGGTGGCTTAGCGGTTAGGGAATCGGGATAGTAATCTGAAGGTTGCCAGTTCGATTCCTGGCCGTGCCAAAATGACGTTGTGTCCTTGGGCAAGGTACTTCACCCTACTTGCCTCGGGTGTACTTACTGTAAATCGCTCTGGATAAGAGCGTCTGCTAAACAGTGATGCCGGTAACGCGCTACTTAGTAACGCGTTACTCTAATCTGACCACTTTTTTCAGTAACGAGTAATCTAACGCGTTACTATTTCCAAACTAGTAATCAGATTAAAGTTACTTGTCCAAGTCACTGTGCGTTACTATTTTGTCATTAATAGTAAATTATATATTTGATTTCTTCTCGAGTCTCTGGGAGTGAAGTCATGTAGCGTATGCGACAATTTACTGTTAAAAATGCACTTCTAATGAAGTGAGTGTTGGCAAAACCGGTTGTCATTTTTATGTTGAGGCGGCGGGGGTGTTGTCGGCAGCTGCTGAATGTAACTAAAAAAGTAACTCGTAATCTAATTTAGTTACTTTTAAAATCAAGGAATCTGTAAAGTAACTAAGTTACTTTTTAAAGGAGTAATCAGTAATCAGTAATCAGATTACTTTTTCAAAGTAACTGTGGCAACACTGCTGCTAAATGACTCAAATGTAAATGCAAATGTGTGCGTTTTGACTATAGACTGTATTTAGATGGACGACGCATCTCCACTTCCTCCCACTGTACAAAAATCAAGCCAAAATATCCCAGATACGGGTGCTGCCATCTTGCGCTGGTGATGTCATTTGGAGCCAAAGTCTGCGCAGTAATGATTGGGTGGTGGAGCCGCGGTATCGAGGTCCCATCAATACACTCACCCGACCCAATCGCGAGCACACACTAACCCCTTTTTATTTAGTCAAATAACGAATTAAAAACAAACTGATCAGAAAAATGAACACTTGAACAGACATAAGCGTGATAAGAACTACATAATATTAAAGCATCTTTGAAAAAAAAGAAGAATTGAAGTGCACTTAGATTTTTTTGTTTTGCTAACATGGAAGGGACGGGACTTATGACCCATACTGCAGCCAGCCACCAGGGGGCGATTGAGATGTTTTGGCTTCACTTTTGGGGGGCTGTCATGCCATCCATTATTTTTTACAGTCAATGGTTTTGACCAGGAGACGTATTATACGCAGCTAAGCTAAAAATAGGAAATACATTACTTCAGTCTGATAATAGTCCACATACCATGCAATCATGACGCCATTGTCAGTGCAAAACTTGGATGGAGGAAAACAGAGATGTAGTCCAGTGGTGTCAGTGACAATCTTCAAAACCTTTCTGATGTACAGGTTACTAGCGACTCCCCCTGAAACAACCTAAAAATGCTTAGTGTTTAAGTACAGAGCAATGCATAAACTGAACCAAAAGAGCTAAGATGTTTGTGTCGCAGTAAATATATAATCACAACATTAAATTCAGTAAATGCAATGCTGTACATTTAGAAAAACATAAGACAAAAAACTGAAAACATTTGTACAGTTTTTCCAAATTGAGCGGAATCGGCTGTTTTGCAATTTCAATTACTCACCAGGGTTGGATTGGAGGAAGGTAGTAAGAGCTTTTCCTTACAGAACAAAATAGCACGGTGAGTGCGCTTAGCAATGTGAGAGGCCACTGTATGCTGTGCAGCTGCAGCTAAGTCATTTACACATAACAACATTACCCCTTGCTCCACACCTTGGAAGAGATGTAGAAATACATATTTTAGCACAATTATTTTTTACGTGACCTGATGTGTCATTTAAGATTGCCATTTTTATCACTTTAATTGTTGTTTACTGACCTTCCTCCTTTTCTTTTTTCATAATTGCCATTAGCACCTGATGTCTCACACCAGCAAATGAGAAGTCACAGTCATAGTGGCTGCCCATTGGTGTTTTGAAGGAAAACTTCAACCGGTCACCGTCTTGAGCTAGAAGCTCTATAGCTTGTCCCCCACTCATTCCGGAGCACCTGGGGTGTTTTATTAGTGACAAGCGTCTTGCAACCTGTGAATCCATAGAAATCCTAGATTTTGTTTCCAATCCTCAAGATCCTCAATTGAAAATATAACAAGTGAAAAAAGGCATTTTCTCATAACTTTACCTTGTCTAAAGTGTCCCCTGGAGCTTCATCCAGTGTTTGACCCAAGAGTAGGAAGTCATCTATTTCTCTAGCCAAAGCCAGTAGAGAATGGCCTCCAGAAACCAGGAGGACCAGAAAAGGGAAGGCCACAGGCTGAAGCATCCTGACTGTGAGGGCATGGGCCTCCATGTGATGGATGGGAATGAAGAGCTTTTGGTGTTGCTTCACAAAGTCCCGACTGAAGTCTAGCCCTATCCCCAAGCTTAAGGCCAAGCCTGGTTTCACTGTGGTGGCAACGGCGGAAAGGTTACTTGGGGTAACGCCACTGCTCTTCATTGCCTCCTGGACGACACGGATAATGTTTTCTCTGTGAAGCTGCTGTGCAACAGTGGGGATAATCCCACCAGTCCTATAAACATTTGATAAAAATGTCAGAGCTCAACATTATCATTTTTTTTCAACTTACTGGCCCCAGGACAATTTTTACTGGCCCCCCCCTCCAAAAGTTTTATCATTGTTACAACAAAACCAAAGACTTATAAGTTACGTTATTCTGTTACCAATAACCATTTATTGAACACATCCTGGATATAAAAAGAACAAAAATGAAATCACATTTCTAGTGATAAAAAAATAAAAAGGTTATAGTCAGCAAAACAATTTACTTTTAACCTCAAACGTGACATGCTCTCTTCCCTGCTGACAGCCATCTCTGCACAACTCTTGTCTGGCTGAATCTGAAACCTCTGGTCCCTAAATGCTAATATAGAGAAGCTTCCATAGCATTTCATCAGTTTGATACGAAGTACCCAAGTCGACACCATTCTTCTGTTCACACACCATTCACAGCTGTTGATGAGTTCTTCTCAGCGGTTTTGGTACCTATATTTCTGAGATCACAATTGAACTTCTCTGTCATCTCTGAAGTACTTTTCAACCTCCACATCTATTCTAGTCAAATTAGCAATAAATAAGATTGACTACATTGGTTCTCTATTAAATTGTCTTACCACCACAAACATCTAAACATATAGTTCATGACAAAAGTCATTACATGCACAATGGTTGAGCCAGTTGTCATAATTGTAGGCCTAATTCACCCTTTAAAGCGCTTGTGCAATTGCAATGTGCTGGAAATTCACTGAACTATACTGAAAGTATATCCACTTCAGTGTTTTCCCTAGCTGTACAGCTTTGGGAGGGGGGGGGCAACAGTCAACAGTCAACAGTAACGCGTTACATTACTGCGTTACAGACAAATGTAATATTATTACAGTAACGCGTTACTTTGTAGATAACTTCAGTAATCGCATTACAGTTACTAATACAAAATGTAGAGATCCTTCGATCAAGTTTTTTGGTGCCGATCGCCGATCACTAAAATCAGTATCTGCCGATCCGATAATACCGATCACGGCAGATTTGCCATCAGCATTTTTAGGAGCTTTAACATAGATGCCACCTACGTCACTTCCAAACAGACCGCCGCCATGCAATACCGATCTCGCCCAGTATGGCTGCCCACACTGCCGATTTCAATGAGAAAGAGAGACAGAGATATGTCGTTATATATGTTATAGATATGTTTTAGGCTCCGATCCTTATTTGCTTCCCAGTCCATTCTTTGGTCCCTTCTGCCCCAGGTTTGTCCCAATTGGCTTTCCATGACAGAGCTAGACTATAAACATTTATCTTGTGCATAACCCCTCCCCATACAGTGGGGATAGCTTAAAGGCTTTCAAGAGTACGGATGCTTATCAATATGATTTTTGATTTGATTTAGTGCACTTAGCTCACGGGCTAGCTGTCATTAATCTTGACAATGTTCTTTAATGTCAGATGCAGGGACATTAACTTTTTGAGGCACGCTACGTTCCATGCTCAAAAGTCACTTGTCTGAAACCTTTAGCTAAATAGCCTGACCTAGTAAACGGGCAAAACTAGCCTGGCTAACGGAGGTCGCTTTCTCAGACAAATGACGAATGAAACAGGCTTGGTTAAAGAGCGCCCGAAGCTGACTGAGGCTAACGTCAAAACAGTGTAACGCTGGGGGACCAAGGCATGGCTGCCGCCTACTATGCGGGCGACGCATTCTCACTCAAATGTCAGGACTTTCGTGACCCAAATCAAAATTCTGATGCGACTGATCAATGGGGAATCGCGTTCTCTCTTAAAGGCTGTCCTCCTCTACCTTTTTGGAGCAGAATTCACAGAGATGAAACTTCACCGAAACAGAGGAAAAAAGCTAAAATTTAAATCTGTTAAATAGTGATTAATGAGTGTTGCACATAACGTGAACTAAAATGGCATTTTATTATGTTTGAGGTATAACTTGTCCAGTGGGGCAAGTCCATTTCTCTTCCACTTGCCCTACAAAAAAATCCACTTGTCCCGGAAAAGATGTGTCGAGCCCTGAGATGTGTTTATGTTGGAAGAACATGAAGGGAACGACCCCTACAGAAGGTTTACAGAAGATCTACGACTCCAACTATTATTATGCTATCCATTATAACAATAGTAGGAGAATTAGCCTTTAGTCTTTGGTATAGAATGAAATACCAGTCCGGGGTTCCTCTTTTGGCTGTTGTTGCAGCCAACTGCATGACATATTGCGGGCATGACAGACCGAGTCGATAGGTAAGATGGTCGCGCAAAGCTACAGTGACGTCATGTGAATCAAATGAATAGTTTTATGTCATCTGATCGGCCATGTTTGATCGGCTGTTTTGAGAACGCCGATCAAAGCCAATAATGGGAAAATCGGCCGAAGGCAGAGACCCCAAATATATATGACAGAGAATATAAGTTGTGCCTTGTCAAAGACAAGCACACCCAGTAGTAAGTATGCCAATTGAGACACAGGGAGACGTAAATATAGCAATAATACAACTAGCAACCTAATGTAAATGTATTATACAACTACGTATAATGCACCCAAAGTTTATCCCCTCGTTTTCCATAAGGAACAAATATCATAGGCCTATTACACAAAGGACACATTCCAATTCCAAAAAGTTGGGACATTGTGTAAAATAAAAACTGAATACAATGATTTGGAAATCTCATAAAGCCATGTTATTCACTATAGAACATAGAACACATATCAAACCTTTAAACTGATAAAAATACGGTTATTTAGAATTTGATGGCAGCAATGACATGAATGACATGAGTTTATAAGATTTGCAAATCATTGCATTATGTTCATATTACATTTATAGCTTCCCAATTTGGGAATGGGGGTTGTATATTATTGGTGGAGTTGGTCGTCCAGCAGTCTTGATCCTTTTCTTTGCTGTGTAATCCAAACTGTGGGATGGCTATGACAACAAATAGCCTAATCCACAAGGCTCTTCCCCATCCCACCCGCTGCGTCCATACCTTTCTGTGACCACCTCACTCAGGCTGCAGTTACTTGCCTCGTTAGCATCCATAACAAGCTAACACCGGAAAGCATTGCCACTCCTCATTAAGCCCCATTGTACCGAATTTTGTTGCAGTTCCACCAGAGTTCCACTGGGAGTGATCGCGGTCGAGTGCAGAATGAATGGGAGTCTATGGAGCTAAACGGCTAAATTTGTCTCTTTCACCTGATTGTCGTTGGGAAATCTCAGATTTTATTGTAGTTTTTGCATATTCAACATGGATTATAGGTCGAAAATTGGATGAACGAGTACTTATGTCCTTTCGATTTCTTACAGGGTGAGTCGTTGTTGCCCATAACACGCTAGCATTCTGCTAATGAATGCTGATTGGTTAGTGATGGACTGACTACGACCAGAGATCCCGCTTGATGGCATCCGAAGTGGAATCATAATGTCAAAGCATTAGCAACATTAGAAACAACATTAGCAAGCCAAAACTCTTTCTAGCATGTGTATTGACAGGGGGAGCCTAACCTGTCAGCTGTGTTGTCGATGCCTCGAGAGAGAACAGAAAGTGACCGGAGCTTGCCGTAATACGGTATCTCTGGTCGTACAATGTGTATGACGTCTCTGACATTGTAAGTCTTTTTAGAACAAAAAAACGACTTTAAAAAAATCTAACACCCAGCAGTTAGTATTTTTTTGCCTCCCCTTTCGAATTCCAAATTAAAATTACTAGAAAAAAAATTATATCCTGAGAAAAGTGGATTTTTAAGGGTATAGCTCCATAGACCTCCATTCATTCTGCACTCGACCGTTAGCGCCATCATATGGAACTAGTGTGGAACTGCAACCAGTTCAGAACCCGGAAGTATTCCAAGAGTGGGAGTTCTCCTTACATTAGACATTCTCTGACTATACTCTAAAAGTGGTTCACAATTTGCATTCATCCTTTCGAACATGGTACTGTATCTATCGCTGTCCCTATCACTTTCAGTGTGTCCCCTCAAACTGAAACTCTCTCCTCAGGCCCCTCCCATCCAGGTGTTACCGCCCCCGCTGGTCGGAAGATGTATTCTCTAGCTCATCACTGATGTATTTGTCTAGCTCATCACAACCGCAAGCTATAAACTTATGATTGTGTATGATTTTGTAGCTAATAGTAGCAATGCTAACGTCTCCTGTAGGTAGAATGAATGTTTGATGATTTCGTTTATTGGCAATGGAGCTAATGTTAATTCATTTTCCTGTGTTTCATTCGGACAAATAACCTGTGTTGTCATGTAAATCTACAATTCACGATTCATGTTTGGCTATGTTGCGTCTTTGCTCCGCAGCTTCGCTCGTTGTAAACCAACCAATCAGCGCGCAGCTCATCTATATATTCATGAGCATACCATAAAAGGGAAAACCTTGTTTTATTCCAGGGCTGCATTAAGGAGCATAGAACAGCACCCGCTCCATTTTCAGCCCAACCAATGTTACATACCCAATTCGGAAACTTTAAGGAACAGAGGAAAATACCCTATAAAATTTGTCAATGACCCCTTTAAATAAATATCACTGTAGATACGCTGTAAGTCATAAAAACACCACATCCACTAACTTTTGCAATGACCACAACCTGGTTGATGCTTGGAGACACTTAAATCCAGGAACATCTGGTTTAGCCCAAAAAGAATAAGCCCGTCCTCAACCCTCCTTCACAAAGCACTTTCCCCTCTGCCTGCAGGTGACGCTGATAAAGCATTTCAATCAGAATTTCACAAATTGTTTTTTTTCAAATAGAAATTCATTTGATAAAGGATACTATGATTTATAAGGGTTTATTTCAACCAATATACATATATATATATTTCTCTTGCCTTAATTTTTTTTAGGAGCAACCTCTATGGACAAGCCTCCTCTGCTACATACGGAAAAGTTTGGGTAATAAAAAAAAACCACTTACTTCAAGTGCACTTCCTTTTGAGACTGTAACGATTCCCCTAGAATCTTTCCCGTTTCGTCAACAACAGCTGCCCCTGTATCGTCACAGCTAGTCTCTATGCCTAACACAAGCCTTTTGCTCATTTGTCTCCAAAATCCAGAAAACCATTTTAGCCTGTGCCCCTGTCTGCGCACAACAGTTAATGTTAGCATTTTCGGGTGACAGTCGTGCTGCTTACTACCACTTACACTTGAGTACAAATACCCCCTAATTGTCAACGATGAGTGCAACTTCTCAAATATAATGATTTAACATTCCTCACATGATCCAATAAACTCAACATTCACGACGGTGAACATTTTAGCAGAAAGCGGCAAGACTGAAGCAAAGCCTGTTTAAAGACATTCTCTGACTGAAGAGTTTGAAACAGGAACCGGAACTTCTAATCTGCAGGCTTTCTCACCTGCCTTCATATTAATCATATAAAAAATAATAGATTGGAAAACGCTTATGTGAATAAACAATCGCAAACATTACATTTATTCAAGAGTTACTCAGCTTTTGGAATACACGTGAGTGCATATAGGTAGCAATCAATCTATTACTGCAATATCGCGCGAGATATTGTGTTCTCGACTATCATTTCCGCTGGATAATTTCATGTTCCCGCCATCATTGACATCTGAGGCCTATGGTCGACAACTTGTACATTAGTGAAACCGAATACCGGCAAAACCGAATTACCGCTTCTAATTTAAAGATACCATCATTTTAAGTTTTCGAGAATCCCACTCGTAATTGACAGGTAAGGGCGTATTTTGTTGTCATTAAGTATTGCTTATGTTTTTATCATCAAATGACAATCAAGCAAATGTGCATTTAGCACGCTAGTTAGCAAGTTACTAGCGTGCTAGTTATTTATCTATAGGCCTGCGTTGTTGTTGTAGTCTGTAGCGATGGCTTGCTAACGAGACAACTAGCCTAGTAGTCTAGCTTTAATGTTAGTTAGCTGCAAACTGCCTGCCTGCTGCAGCCAGTGCAGAAGCTGCACCATCTCAGCTAGATGTTTCCATTATTATAGCCAGCTAGCTCTAGCTAGCTATATGTGTTAAATAGCTTTTGCACAATGCATGGCAGTCCTCAACGTGCTCTTTAGGCATTATTCGCTAGCTAACTTGCTGTTTAACTATCGACTTTGTTTAGCTAGCTAGCTAACCTACGTTACGACTGCCAGTAATGTATAGGCAGCATTAGCTCTAGTCTAGTGTTGTAAACAACACACCCTCTCGTCCTGTATTTTATCTAGCTAGTTAACCACATAGGTGCAAACAAGTTACTGTCGGTTCGAACTTTGGGCTCGTGTTTAATTAAAAGTTCGATATGGCTTAGGTACCCTTCGCTAAATGTGGCTTCTATTGAGCCCTATGTATTTTGCACGTTACCGTTGTCAGCGTACGTAAGTTCTTTACTAGCGAACGAGCCGAATGTTGTTTTAATTGTTCAGTCGAAAGTGTCTTGTGGCTTGCTACAGAACTTAATGCTAATTAGTGTAGCGATGAATAGACATGTTTTGATTTGCGGTGAATAACCGCACTCAATGAGACGAACAATCACATCGAATTCGACGGACATTAGGGGGTAGCCTAATTCTTACCACGGTTTCGGATAAATTACGGCCGGTGTTGCACCGAAAGCTGTGACCCATCAGACACTGTGACCGCAGCTGCAAATCTTCTGCTCGTGCGTGTACAATATTTTGAAGAACTCCTTTATTAAGCAGTTACAGTGGGGTCACATATTCTGACAACTTACCCAACGTGCTGGTCCATTACATATTTAGTTATGAATATGATTATTTAAAGTTTTACATGTAGGCAGGGACGGACTGGGAGTAAAAATAGGCCCTGGACTTTGATCCAGACCAGTGTTGTGCCGAAATCTCACTCCCTGACAGAATTCCACTCCCCTACGCGTGAACGTGCGCACTACAACATAATTCACATACCTCATTCCGATGATAGAACAGTGTAGCACAACATCAACATCGTTTCTCAAATGCAGCTCAACATCACGTCTATTTTCGTGAAACAATCATTCAGATTTAGGCTACATGTAGCATGACATACAAATCGTAGCCTATAGGCTCTCAAGTGCAGTGCAACATAACTTATATTTCAATGAAACATGAATAAAATGGCATACTGACAGTTTTCTCAAAGCCTAAGACGAGGGGACAAAGGTTTACTCGTAAAAATCTACACATAGGGGAGTGGAATTATGTCATCATTTATTCGCCATCACAGGGAGCGCCCTGCTAATGCATGCCAATTCTGTGGCTGATGTGATGTTAGGTAGTTCCACTCTTAACTCTGAACATTTTCGGGCTGATTTGAGCGAAAAATTGTTTTTGGAGCTTGATGTAAAACAAACAAACCGTATATCCGTTTGTCCAATTGGCAAACATCGTCTAGTGAAGGTAATTACGTTTACGTTTCTATGCCTGGTTTTCCATTTTTATATTGTCTCTACTAGCTAGCTTTCGCGGTATACGGAACACTGAATAGGGTGCGCTTAAACCGTGTACAAGTATGTGTACCTTACGGTCCGACTGCTGTGTTTAGTCACGTGGTCTGGACCGTAAATGAATGGTTTGTGGTTTTAATCCTATCCGTGTTGGCAGTGCTGCTACACTAGCCTACTGTTATATTGTTGTTTCTGTTATGTTAATAATGAATAGTTTTTGTTGGAGACAAATAAACACCACAAATCCTAATTATATTGTTATAGTCTAATGTATTTTGAAGTTTCACGGCAAATTTGTGAGATTTAAGAGCCCTGACGGTTCAAGTCCTTTATAGTTTGCAGCAGACTACAAATGCAATACCTAATACTGGGGCATACAAAAGGAGAGGGCACAACAGGCGTAACACATTTTTATTAAGGCTTTTAGATAGTTTGCCGAAATTAGTATTTTGGAGTTTGGGATTAGTATTCCTATTAAAGGTGTCACGATACCAAAAATGAAAACAGCCTGGAAACAGTTGTGGCTGAAATGTTTGGCGCAGACATACAAAACCTTGGGAAGTTGTGTCGGTGCATTTCCAGAGAAAATACAATTAAGACACAGGGTTTTCAGAGGCTCGGATGAAGGAACTGTAAAAATACTTTTGCTTTCCTTTCCAAACTGAGCAAATGTAATGCTTTGTTCGTTTGCAAGCCATGATGTCTCTCAAGGATAAAAACACTTGCACGGTCGTAGCTCAGTTTCTTATGGGCGGGCCAGATTCTCTGGGCGGGCAAAGCAGAGAGAGGGGAGGTAACCTTCCCTATTGTTACGTCACAATAGGGGATTTTCAAAACTTTGAGCTTTCATTTTCTCAAAGGCGGAGAAGAATACCCGGGGCTTGATTCACACCCAGGGGTTAAGCTAATCAGGGGAAGAGGGGAGCTGCGCCTCCTTGTTTCAGCCCAGCGCCCCCTTGTCGAAATTCTGATTTGAGCTCAATCCCCAGCATAAAGCCTTCCCTCAGCCAGGGCTCGACATTAACTTTTTTGAGGCACTTGTCCTTTGAACAAGTAAATTAACGTTTCACTTGTCCATGCACAAAAGTCACTTGTCCGGGTTAAGATGTTTCATTTTATTAAAAAGAAAAGTGTGTGTTGACGTTTCTAGCTAGCTAGCATCGGCAGCTGTGTACCTAGCACACATCAGCAGCATTTATATCTGTTAAATGTAGGCTACGTAGTTAAATATAAGCTAATATTCAACATATAATAATAATATAAGGTAGGCTATACACCTTTTAACAGGGCTTATATTTCTCAGGCAACGCCAACTAAGTAGCTCCAGTCCTGTTAACGTTGTAAAGTTTAAGTCTTTGGTTTTGTTGTAACAATGATAAATTACAACTTTTGGAGGGGGGGGCCAGTAGCAATTTTTGTAACCTGTGTTGTCATGTAAATCTACAATTCAGATGCATGTTTGTCCAGATACATTTTTCAGCAAGATAGCTAAGCCTACCTGAAAGCTGGCTGCCTCCACACAACCAGGCTGGTAAGTGTCACTGATGTCATCTGTGGTCAGGAAAGGCAGTGACTTAAATCGTGGATCCAGGGCCGATGCTGTGTGGAGGGTGTTTTTTTCTTCAACAGTGCTATATCTCTTCTGCAGATCTTGAATTATTGCCTGTTTTGTGTCCCTCACCATTGGTTTGTCCCCCATTGCCTCATGTGTGTCATTTAGCAGCTTTACCTACACTGGAGCAATGATAGACAAAGGGGTTTCTTCTCCTCTGAAACCATTTTTGTGGCCACAAACATCGGTCAAAGTGCCTGCATTATGTCCTCATCGTCTGTAATGTAATTTTCGTTGAGGGTGCAGATATCACTGCCTGACCTCCTGACCTCAGAGTACAACAAAGCAGCACAGATCGCTGGTTGTTGTTCCAAGAAACGTTCAAGCATTTCGTACCCACTGTTCCAACGGGTCACAACATCGGTCTCGAGCTTGGGAGTGGGGAGGTCCAGAAGCTTTTGTTTTTGCTCCAACATGAAGTTTGCGATTGTACTGCGGTGGAACAAAGTGGTTATGCGCCGGACTCCAGGGTTTTTCCTGGGTCAAAATTTAATATTATTTTTCAATTAGGCCTACAGCTGAACCCTCGTTCTGTTTTGACTAGGGATGGGTATTGATAAGATTTTAACGATTCCGATTCCTTATCAATTTCTGCTTGTCGATTCGATTCCTTATCGATTCTCTTATAGATTCTTATTGGGCAGGGGGGGGGGAGAGCACAAACAGGTTTATTTACATACATTTTTTTTAATATAATTTTCTATAATGCTGTAGTGCACACCATATACAGTATTATGTATACATAAATTTTTTTTAAATGACCTGAAACATTTATACATATTACTCTTGAACTACAAATAAAACTGACATTCTTCTGTAGAAGATAAAATAAAACTGAAACAATAGACAGGGTCTGGAGCAGGGACGTGCGGTCAGGGGAGGCAGAGCCTCATAATTAACGCTAGCCAACACCGTTATGATAAAACATTTCTCAAAACTGGACTTTCAATCCAAACGTGAAGTGATCAATAACGGGTATAACACGAATGCCGGAGCAAAAAATGTATGCTTCAAACGACGAGACAGAAGATAACTTTATTGACTACGCACAATAAAGGCAAATTGCTTCACACAGTGGTTGTGATCACTTTTTAACAGTTTTCAAGTGACGTCACGTTTCAATGGACACGCCCCCCTGGAGGGCAAAAAAGACTTTCCGCTGCCCGTCACCCATTATAAAGTCATACATTTACGTTGAGTCTGCTGCTTTTGTTTAGGCATAATGCCGGATAGTTGTTGTGCTATCGGATGCACTAATTGCAGAGGAGACAAGCCTAGACTGTTTCTACAGAATTCCGTCCGATAAAGAAAGTTAGAGGGTTAGAAGATTGTGGATTTGTGCCATTAAACGTAACGCTACCTCTGTCTCCGGGGAGGGCATACAATGGCAGCCGTCCAAATATACACGTATTTGCAGCGAACACGTCATCAAAGCTAAGCACAAGTAAAGTTAAACACAAGTATATTAATTATCGTATTTTTAGCCATAAAACACATCTTTATGTAATCGGTTTGACATAGTTTGTTGTGTATCGAGGCGACCAACTGCAGTGGTCGTAGCGAGTTAAAGTTCGCTTGTTAGCTAAATAGTTGGGTTGTTGTGTTAGACGCCGACACTTGCACTTTGTGTCCATATCTTTCCTTTTCTTTAGCTGAGAGGTGATCCAAATAAACGTAGGAAGGTACATTTGTCGGCTTTTGCTGCGTCTCAACGGTGTGAGCCGCTATCGCCAGCATCTTTTTGCCCTCCAGCAAATCGTGCATGTCACGTGACTGAAAACTATGAATACCTTGTCTAAATGAAGCGCTAACGTTAGCTGCACAGCTGCATGTAGCATCGAACACATGGCATTTCTGTAAATGTATGCCATGCTGTTTGTTCAAATGTTTCATCAGATTAGTTGTATTTCCTCTCGTCGAGGAAATAGACTTTGAACACATGTTACAATTGGCGTTGTCATGTTGTCGTCGTGTGAAATACAACCAGGCATTGGAGCGCTTCTGCCTAGTTGTTAGCTGCAGTCGGAAACTATAAACGTTCGCGCATGCGCAAGGGCACAGAGAATCGTTATCAGAATCGTTAAGGAATTTTGCTAACGATTCCAAGGAATCGATTAACTGGGAACCAGTTCTAAACAAGAACCGGTTCTCGATACCCATCCCTAGCAACTGTGCAATAAAGTGTAACAATAAACACACATGCATAATTAATACCGATATCAACCACTCACTAACCAAAAGGACCACTGATTATTTTGACTACAACAAAATAAGCATAATCGATAATGGAGTATATTTAATAGACACAGGTTTATGTTCTCTGTTAAGCTAACATTTATTTGGCTAACAGCACTGCCAACACGGATACAATGTTGTCCGTGTATTAATGTTGGAGTCCCGACCCGACCCGTAGCAAACAAGCGATTCCCTGAAAGTTATGTAGTCGCAAGTTTTCGGTAAAGTTGGGTTGTCGAGGTAAAAACATTTTGCTAGGTTATATGTAGCAGCTGTGAATCCAATAAACGTATTCGAAATAATATTATGTAATGTTTTTTACTTTAACACAATGTTTGCTGCTTCAATCCAGACAACCCAACTGCATTTTACCGAAAACTTGCGACTAGATAACTTTCAGGGAATCGCTTGTTTGCTAAGGGTCGGGTCGGGACTCCAACATTAACACACGGACAACAGTTGTATTGAAATATAATATTTTTTATAGCACTTTTATTGTGTAAAGAGATGCCAACATTTCGTACATTTTCGCCAGCCGTCTTCTCTGCACCAATTAGGCCAAATAGGATGATCTCGTTTTCATGACACGCGTATAATCGGGCATTAGAAACCCACACATTGAGGTTGGATCTGTGGGAAACACTGAACTGTATACCTTTTACCTTCCTTCCACCATGTGGAAGAGACTAAAGACACCAGACTTTCCTAACTAAACATTACTTTCCTAACTAAGTCAAAATAACAGATGTAATGTACTGAATTCTGAATATTTGTTATTTAAAAAACAATTGTGCATTCAAAATTCGAAAATAGAATGTAATCAAACGTATTAAAATAAATCAAATGTAGCAGTAGAAACAAAACAGTGTATTGGTCAAACATACAATAGTAATCAAACAGTTACCAAACATTGTAAACATGTATAAAAAAAATATGTATGTATGTATAATGTATTTGTTGTCGCTGGTGCGTGAACCATGGACGTTTTTAGCTTGAAGCATTGCACCGTGCGGTGTACAGCTCGTGTCCAACCAGTGGACAGATAAACTTAAAAGCAACATGGAGTGAGCCAAAGAGTAGTCTGTGTGGAGATATTTCACGCTTGCCACGCCAACTAGTTCGTCGGCTATGTCTGCAAAGTAAATGTTTTGAGTGGTGGTGGTAGTACTGCTAAGTACAATACTACCAATTTAATCAAGGACATCCAAAAGCACAATGCTAGGAGCACGCCGAAATCCTGCAGCTCAACAACTCTATACTGTGTAGAATCTACAGTGTAAATTAACCTGTAGCGTCGCACATATGTGATCGTTCGAATGCGGGTCTCACAGCGTAACGTCGCATATATGCAATTTCTAAAATTCCAACTGAATATTTTTCGATAGACTTTCGATAACTATGCGACACGCTGTATGGCTTCAATATGTAGAAGGCTAACAGGTAACACTAACATTCTAGTAGCATTGCTACGAGTATGCTTGCTGTGGGGACCGTCCGAAATATTTAGAACTCGCATCTAAAGGTTCGGTTAACTCATGCTGCTGACAAATGACATAGGATGCGCTGCGGAAAATTGATGGATCGGCCATTGGATATGTTAATTTTTCCGATCCCCGATCCAGCTATTTTGTCAGTATCGGGGACGATATCCGATCTTAATATCGGATCGGTGCACCCCTACTCGAGTCCTTGTAAGGATTCGTTCAAAATGAACGAACGACACATCACTAACCGATGTGAACCCGAATACCGGTATGACGTTGTGCCATGATATATATGGATTTTGCCATATCATGAATATCACGATATAATAATAATAAATGTATTAAGTGTTTCTGTTTGGAATAAAATATAGCATAAGTCAAGTGATGCAGCCTAGGGGGGTGGTTCAAATCTGTATATTTATTTCTAATTTGTATTCGTTTTTTGTTTTTTTACATTTACTCATGGACACTGCCACGCATTGTGCCAGCCAATAAAATCCAACGAACAAGCATGCACAACTCCAGAGGAAGAAAACATTAATTGAAGTAAACTGCTTTAGTTGGCACGGTTAGCAAGCTAGCTATGTCTGAAAATAACAGCAGTGGAGTTGACAAAGAATTGGTAAAAAAAGGGGCCTCCTCTGTCGTCTGGAAATGGTTTGGTTTTAAGGTATCCAACATCGACTAACAAACAGAACTGTGTAAGTTGTATCTTCGAGTGGTTTTGGCCAAAGATGGAAACACTACCAATCTTTTCCACCACCTGAAAACGACAAATGTTCTGGAATATGAACAATCAACCAGGGGGCTGTTGCACGAAACCAGGATGAGCGATTAAGCCGGGATATTCAAGTTATCCTGGATGACTTTAGCTTTGACTTGGTTGCACGAAAGCAGCATTCTTTGCAGCTAGCCTGCTCCAGAGCAGGCTAACAGTCAGGCTAAGCTTAATTCTGGAGTCTCATGTGTTAAATCAGCGGACGCTCTGTTCCGAAATAAACGTATTTAGCAGTTATTTCGTTGTCTTCTGAATGTGTTCCGATTTATTTTTATTAACATGCATTAGGCTACTTGTCACTATTGCTGTCACGAGTTAGATTTTAAACCCTACTATTGCAGTTGTTTAGATGGTTAGAAATGGTTGAATAAAGTCGGTGATGAGGGCAATATATAAAGTATCCGTGTTTCTTCTTGCACCATGGCATTCCCATTTCTAAACGACATGTTGGACGAAGAAGCACTGATACTAAGACATGCTTTTAGACATGAAAGGGTGTTTCGGGACAAATCTGACCTGTTAGCTTTTTCGGACGAGTAGGCTACCTGCAGTGACGTGCGGTCAGGGGAGGCAGTGTTATCATATGTAGGCTAATAAAACGAATAACATAAAATAATGATATGTGTCCACTGATCTGTGATATAAATATAATTATTGGATGATTCCAAGGGGTTTTATAGCCACTATCGCTGAATTGAAGTATTTTCCTGTTCAAATACGGGGAAAGAAGTGACTAGCTGTGCCTCCTCTCGGATTGCGCAATCCCACACAAACTGGGCTGAGCTGCTAATTTTTTTGCACACATTTTTATTATATGTCCTCACATTTCATAGTCTTGGTCGTGTATTTTACGTATTTGTCGGCTATAACATATTAGTCTTGCTGATCGTACATATTATTAATTGTTGCTCAGCGGGTGAAGAATGCTGCACGCATGTGCTGCATCAATGAATTTGTGATCGATACCTTGGTCTATTTAAGAAATCCGTGAAGCTGCACTTATCCCAACTATGTACACCTGAATTGACATAGCTTTACCTTCTCATCCTGGCTCGGCAAACGTGCAACCGATTAAGCCGCGATGAGCTGATCACACTAAGTCAAGCGGCGCCTTTTCAGTTATCCTGGATATCTTTATTCTACTTTTGTGCAACAGCCCCCAGAATGTGTTTGACAAATCCCCCGAGCAGCGGAGCAATTCCCAAAAGGTCCACAAGCCAGACTCACACTCAGCAATTAATCGAGGCATCATTTACTGCTAATCCCTATGACAAGAAGAGCAAGAAGTGGAATGACATAACCAGTGCAATTACATATCACATAGCAAAGGACATGCTACCTATTCAAACAGTGGAGAAAGATGGTTTCAGAAAGCTGATTTGAACCCTAGATATAAGATCCTGAGCCGTAAATACTTCACCAAGAAATGTCTGACAAATCTCTACATAGAATGCAAGAACAGTTGCCCACGAGATCAATGAAGCTGTATTCTTGTCCACCACTGCAGACTTATGGTCAAGCCGGACGACAGAGCCTTACAATTCATTATATTGACGACAACTGGAAGCTGCAAAGCAAGTGTCTTCAGACCTCTTATTTCCCAGACGACCACACCGGAGAAATAATTGCAGCTGGGCTGAGGGAGGCACTTGCGTCCTGGGGATTGGAAGAGTCGCGTCAAGTTTCCATGACTACCGACAGCGGAGCGAACATGGTCAAAGCATTGGCGCTAAATGGATGGACAAGACTAGGGTGTTTCGGACACAGGCTACACATCGCTATTGGTAAGTATAAGTTTAATCGTCCAATACATGTTCTAGTTGACTACCCTGCCTGATCATATGCGTTAAGATGAATACAGTTATGCAAATCTATAATATTTGTAGGACATCAGTAGCAGGAACTAGGGTTGCAAAATTCCGGGAATATTCAAAGTCGGAAACTTTCCACGGGAATTAACGGGAATAAACGGGAATTAACAGGAATAAACTGGAAATATAGGGGTAATTTAACTGTATTTACCTTGTCATAAGCAGACATGCATGCAAACATTTATAATACAACTTTTAAAAATGTAATTTTTGACTTTTTGGACATTTTGGTACCAAATAAACTTGGTATTAAAATGAACATGGCTTCAGTTTACCAAGTAATCAATAGGTAATGACAAACAGGGTTGGGAAAGTTCACTTTCTACATGAACTAGTTCAGTTCATAGTTCACAAATTTTAAAATGAACTAGTTCAGTTCATAGTTCATAATTCAAAATGTTTAACTAAGTTCACAGCTCCAAAAATGTATTTCAATATGTTGCAAGCTATAATTGAAATCTCTATCTGTTTGCAATACCGCTCTTGGCCTCTACGCAATTCGGCGCTCTCACACTTGCCAGGCATAGGGTTGAAACGTTCAGACGCAACACTGATGACAAAGACGTTCAAAAACAACAGAACGTTTTATGTTTACGTTTATGTTTCTGGCAGACAATGTTTCCAACCAGCTGCATTCAGGGTCCAGCTGAGCTAGGCGTGCATAGACTTGTTCTCAACTACATTTAAGTTCCCCGTTATATGCTTTTGCAAAAAAACGTTGGCTGATTTTTGTTTTCAAAATTCCCAAAATTCCCGAGCCAAAATTCCCGTGGAAACTTTCCGGAAACTTTCCGGAAATTTACCGGAAACTTTCCGCCCCTTTGCAACCCTAGCAGGAACGCGTTGGCGATTACCATGTTTTTTTTTACCAGCTGTACAGCTACTACAACCAGAAAATGTCAATATGCTGGTGTTGCTGGCACAGAACTTGTAAAGAGGGAGGCATTAAGTTGTTAGTTGAATTCATAATGTTATGCTGAAAAAAGAATGTGCTTGTTATGTTTGGCCTGAAAAAGTGTTTTTGTTTTACATTTACTTACATCCTGTAAACTTGAAATATTTGGTTTAATTTGACTGCATATTTATGCAACTCTTATACCTTTGTTTGTTTCATGTTTGCACAGGAAAAAATATATGTAAAGAAATTTGCATTGCCTTCCATTCTGTTTCTGTATGTTTAAATGCATAATTTTGTAATTTTTTTCTCTGAAGGGCTAATAAAAGTAAAACAAAAAAAAGTGTGCAGTATATCGTGATATTTTAACATTATCGCCTGGAAACCGCAAAATATTGTGATATGAATGATGGTTCATATCTCCCACCCTTACTACAACCGATCTCTAATTGTTGCATCGTTTGATCCTGTAGGGGTTGTCATGGCCATGATCATTGTCAGACAGTTTATGATTGAGTAGGATTTAGAAAAAGGAGGATTTAGAAAAAAGTTGATGGACCTTAGGGTAAGGTGAGGTGTGACAGAACACTGCAATGACGGCCTGTTTAGTTTTTGAAGGCAGGGGTGTTGTAATGGTTGTTTGTGGTGCAAGGTGATTTCTAAGGTATTTAAAGTAGCTTTCAGGCATTGATTATGATTGTTATACCCGCTCACTCCTTTGTGTTGATTCACTTGATATCACTGTTAGCATGTGTGGCTTTGCTTGACACTGCATCTGTGATGAATTACTTTGTCTCCTCTTCATAAGACAATAGATACATTTTAAGTAATTACATATTCATTTATTAGACAGTTTTATCCAAAGTGACGTGATATGGATAGTGCATTGTTATACATTTGTGTTATTTGCAGGTCTAGGTTGGAGCTTGTGAGTCTTGGTTTCCAACCCGAGGAGCAAAGACGACCACCTTGCTCACAGCATCCTGTCCAAACACGCCAATGGCAGCCACAATGCTGAAGCTTTCCAGCAGCGGGGCTGTTAGAATCCGCTTCAATAGCATAGACCTTGGGACCACCCGGTGGAAAGAGGGCACATTTGAGATCATTGAGAAGGATAACAAAGTCAATCTCTGCATCAGATTCATCAGTGGTGGTGCACCTAAAACTTTTCAGGTAATACTAAGTCTTTCTCCTTTTATACAGCTTTTTAAGGGATCAGGGGAGTATTCCAGAAAGAGGGTTTAGTAAGAACCTTGAGTTGGTTAACCCTGAGATTAGGGTTTTCCGTTCCAGAAAGAGGGCTAATGCAAACTGTGGCTCAGTGTCCATGGTAACTGAGTTACATGGTAATGTGACCGAACCTGCTCGCTGGCAGGTTTTCCTCTGCATTTCTACCTTTTCTCTCCCACTTTCTGGGCCTGATATAGATGGCAAAAAGGGTGTGTCCTTTCCTGGTTCAGATGACCGATTTCCAACAAAATTATATTAGTTTACCCTTATGTCAGAGGATTATAAGACGGTTATTTAGATGTGCTTTGATCCCCAGATGGAATACCTAAGTGAACATTACGGTTTTCCATCACATTCCATAATTTATTTTAGCAACATTCTCAGCCCTTACATTGCTAATGTTACACACCGTGGACATGCACTCAGAACCGACTAAATGCCTTTTGGCACTGAAATAAAGGCAAATTATTGAAATTGAATTTGGTCTTTATTGCCTACACGTATAAATCCAACAATGAGTATTTATATAATGTTCCTTCAATTAACATTTCTAGTGCACGTGATGCAGTCAGTGATTAAGATGTCAGTGACTCACACAAATACAGATTCCTTGAACTATAGATAGTGCATAGTTGCCAACGACATAAATAAATGGCATAGATATACAAATAATAATTGACGTAACAACTTAATGTAAACGCACAACCAAAGCACAACGTCGCTGCAACGTTCTCCACGGGTGTTAAAATAACAACCAGCCGACCACGGTACGACGTCGTGGAAACGTTGTCCACAGGACCAACTGGCAACATTGATACGCATAACACATAACGTTGCTACGACGTCACCAGAAGGAATGTCCCGGGTTACCAACTAAGCACTTACTGGCAACGTTGCCGCAACGTCATGTGTTAGCTGGGTCGGTAGCCTAGCCTATCAATTAAGGTACTCGAAAGCATGTACACTGACTGCTTCATTTGATCTTGATAGGCTAAGAATTCTGTAGCAAATAATGACAATAAACCCACTATTTATTATATAGCTACTACTCAACACTGGCTACTATCCATGTAGGTCTCTTTGCATCCCTCTCTGCAGCAGCAGTCAACGTCTCTTCATCATCATCCTGTGATGAAAAGCATTCTGTTGAGGGCTACTGCTACTACAAGTTGAAATAGGATGATATTTACTTTGTATCATGTGACATATAATTAAAACCAACCTGACGTAGTCTACAAACACAAACTTATAGGCCTAAGCAAAATTTGCTTTACCTGTTTGTAGAATGTTTTTTTCATTTTAAGCTACTGCCAAGTGTGCTTAAAGCCTGTGGGATGCACCCATGTGAACAATGATATGTTATCAAATTAAATTCCATCACTTTTTCACAGAATATTTACGGACAATGTGGTTAAATGTTCAATATATGGAATAGGCTACTGCATTCAAATGTACGCATTGACTCGGCCAGCAATTGTCTCCCACGCCAATTGTCTTCTAAGCTGATACAGACGTGTTGCTTTTTTCTGGAATATGTGCTCAGATTCACCATAACACTTGAAGTGGGGTGAAGTAGGAGGAAGTAGCAGTTTTTTGTTGCTGGGTGCCATGGTGGAACCTAGTATTGGAGTTCCATTGATGTTAGCTTTTATTTGACCTCATTCAAGCACTTAACAGTGGACATACTCCGAGTTGATATAACTAATTCAAATCAGCTGTTCTGTAACTGAAAAGTCGGAGTTTCACATTTTAGTGTAAATCAACCCAGAGTTCAGGATTAGGTTCACAGTTTGTTAAACCCGCTTTCTGGAATACCCTCCTGTACCTTTTTATTTTGTTTTGCTTCTATCAACAGAACATAATTTGGAACGTAATTACAATGTTCTGTTTTCAGAACCTGGTGAGATATATTATGTCATGCTGGTGTGTTTTGAATTGGTAAAAAAACTACTGAAGCATATATAATCCCAGCTGCAATCAAGTGAAACCTTTCACAGCCTGGAGTCTCGATTCCATTTAACTCCTATATTTTTGTGACAAGCAATGTATCATTAACATAACATGTAAATAATTGTCTTTGTGCTCATTTAAAAAATGTCACCACTTTGTATCTTTCTTTTCACGCACTCAGCTGAACCATAATATAAAGAATGTGGTGCACACTCCAAGCAGACTCATGGTGACTTTGAAGGACTCAAGTGTTGTCACCCTCGACAGCATCCCTCTAGCCCTGGCTCAGAAAGTGAAAGAATACCTTGATAAGCTCAAGCAAGGAAAATCTACTGGTAAGGGCAAAGGGAGAGGATGTCAATAGTGTTTCTGCTAGTCTTCACAGTTCTCTGTATTTGTTGTTCCTTACTAGGGTTGCAAAGGAAAATGTTCCTTAAAAAAATCCTAAGCCTATTTCCCCATTGATAATTAACTCGAGAAGCTTCAAATATAAATATATAATAATGCACTCAAAAATTATTTCACAGTGAACTTTAGTTTAGTGACACTCTTCAGACAAATATATTAAAGCTAATAATAATAATAATAAAATAACTATAGTAACAAAATATATATCTATACATTGACAAAATATGTATCTAGTTTCGAAACTTGCTCGGAAGCTAGCTAGCTATATTTTCTGAAATCTATTGTAGCTAGTTTGTTAAAGGGGTCACTGACTGCAAAACCGTTTTTACCTTGTCATAGTTGAATAACGACAGTTCGGTGGGTAAAATGAACATACAGTGAACCTCAAAGTCCATTGACACTTATTTCCCATGCAAATCTCAAAAAGACAAAATCTAGCTGTAAAACGGTAGCTTTT
This sequence comes from Mallotus villosus, assembly GCA_903064625.1. Classification (NCBI taxonomy): domain Eukaryota; kingdom Metazoa; phylum Chordata; class Actinopteri; order Osmeriformes; family Salangidae; genus Mallotus; species Mallotus villosus. Next base: position 9,159 of record CAEFZP010001257.1, on the reverse strand, counting down.
GGAAAAATCCACCCGACTGACGTCAGTAGGGTATCACGCATTCAATTGGCTCTGGTCTGTGTCTTTGTCACGCCCCAAAATGTACATCCAGACCAGCCCACTCACTGGTGTTCTTGCCCAGTCCGAGGTAGCGACGCTACGTTTCTAAACACATCAACATACCTTACTTAGCAAGTGACTAGCTAGACTAGCTGTAGTCGGCATTAGAAGGGAAGCTTCCCAAAAAAATAGCCAGAAAACGAAAGCAGTCTAGCCTTTTGCTGACGCTTGTCTAGATTATCTATTCGAAATAACTGGAGAAAGGCTGTGCTAGATACAGGATACGTTAGCATTGCTAATAACTGTTACTGACAAAATCATACTACAGTTTGCGGTTCTGATGAACATAACTAAGGTCGGAACGCACCTCTTTTCAGCAACAGCTTCATAGCAAATCCTGCTTTACATATTCCCAGGTTTTTAAAACCGTCCTTGGTGAAATGGTTCACGCAACTGCACAGAGATCTTCTATGCTACGGTATAAACAAACATCAGCCATAACCGTCTAGTCAATGTTAACTAGACTCAAACTCATCTGTTTTTCATCGGTGATTTGCAAGGAATGTAAGAACAGCTAGATAGCGAAAACACCTATACTGTAGGCATGTAAACCAGTTTAGCTTGCTAACGCAAGAGCATGAATGTGTTATAATTTAGCCTAGTTTATTGGCAATTGGATTTACGTTATTTCATGTTCCTGACTATGTTTCATTCAAATAAATAACCCGTGTTGTTATGTAAATCTACAATTCAGATGCATGTTTGTCCAGATCTATTTTTCAGTAAGATAGCTAGAGCTAACTGAAGCTGTGTTGAATCACGATAGTTTGTATGCTAAGCTGTAGTGCTAACGTTACCCACCTAAGGCGATTCTGTTTGCTTCGACAACAGACGTGGAAACTACCGTAATCATTTCAAATTATATCTAGTCAATCTGTTGAAAACAGTGTTGTGTAGACACAATAGATTTATTTGTACGTTTTTATTTCAAGTCGCCACCTTCTTGTTTCAGTGAGTGCTGTTGGCCGTATTTGCTCCGCAGCTTCGCTCGTTGTAAACCAACCAATCAGCGCACAGCTCATCTAAATACCAATGATATAAGGGAAAAGGCTAGCGTTTTTTCCCGGGGAAAAAATGCTGGATGTAAAAGAGGGCATAGAACAGCACCCGGGCCATTTCCAGCCAAAACAATGTTACATACCCTATTCGGAGACCTTAAGGAACCGTGTAAAATACTCAAAAAACCCAGTCAATCTCCCCTTTAATTACTAATACATTTCAGTTAATTCCTGAAGATTCCCATCTAATTATTAAGGAATTTTTGTTCATTCTGAATTAATAATGCCACAAATTTCCATTCAAAAAAGACCAATTGAAGACTGAAAATAATGTGAACAGAGAACCAAAGAGAATGCAGGGCAACCAGTCGGTGTGTGCAGAGGTGCACTGTTCAGGTCCCCCTCCCCCCGAAGCCGAAACAAAGTTCTAACCCTATATTTCGGAGCAAGTAAATGTAATAGTTGCACATATTTTCGTCCTATTTCCCCTAAAGCAAGGTTAGGCTACTTAGACACCTTCCACTCATAAAGCATGTTCTAAATGGCATAAATGCTGCCAATAAATAATTGACTTAACAACTTATTGTAGCTAAATGGTCAGTAGCCTAGCCTATCGATTCAGGTACTCGAAAGCATGTACAACGCTTCATTTGATTTTGATAGGCTACGCATTCTGTAGCAAATAATAACAATAAACCCACTTTTTATTAATTAAAACTACTTCAGCATAATGCAAACGTGAGCAAGGGCAGCAATCGTTATCGAATCAACAGACGTGCAATATAGCTAGTGTAACCGGTGTGAACTGGTGAAACTCACTCCTCAGGTATGTAATGGGCCACCCTCGTCAACGAATAGCTAGCTTTTCTTTGGTGTAGTTGGTAGTGGTCGCGCTTGGCTAGTCGGAGGTCGTGCGTTCGAGCTCAGCGAGTGGCTAACGATGCCTTGTCGGACGGAGCGTGGCTACGTCCGTTACATACCCGTCACACTAGCAGGGGAAGAATACAAACAATGAAAATCACCAGTTAACTTAATTTAAATTTGCAAGAACTATAGACCAATACAATAACAGGCTTAAATGAACTGACAACATAAGTTATACGATTTAAGGCTGAATTATACTACTCCGACTCCGGTACGGGCACACAGACGGACGGAGTTCTCAAGGACTCACGCAATATCAAGCGCGTGAAGCGCGTATTCTCCACAATGCATTAACAAGCACTGCTGATAGACGGCCTTTTGTACAGCCCTATTTCTGATACCGTGGCGGAAGAAATTTAGCCGTGGCGGGCCGCCATGACAAAATCAACATAACGGAAACACTGTAACCTATAAAACAAACGTTGCATTTCTAGGGATTTGGTTCCATTGCCAAGACACACTTGCAGATCCTCTTTGACTGAAATGGTCCTCTGTTGGAAATATATTGTTTTATTACCAGAGCCACATTTAATTAAAAATTTTATACTGCAATTGGAAAATAAACATGTTTTCTACTTCTTCTAGTTCTTAAGGCATCCCATGGAAGTGCCAGCTTCAGTATTCTTGGGAATCGGTCAGTAAAAAACGAGTCTAGTCCATCTGGAGAACGACAGGTATGGAATTACATAAGTCATGCGTTACGCCTCTAATACCAGCAGTGCACGCACTGCTCATCCACACCAACTTTGGATCTCTCTTCAGAGCACACCCAGAAGGCAAAGTTTGGACAGGGAGGAGACCACACCACGCAAACCTCTGGGAAGCCCCAGCAGGGTCATCTCCACCCCTGCCCGTAGTGGGCTGTCTGAGAACAGGTGGGTTTGTCTTCAGTCAAGCTCAAGGACCAGGAGCGAACAGGAGCCTCATTTTAAAAATTGTGTGGAGGAATCGCAGTAAAAAGTGGCATACAGACAAAACGATGAAAGTGCTTAAGTACTAAGTGTGCACCCAAGCCAGATTCTTTTTCTTAAAGGGGTCACTGACTGCAAAACCGTTTTTACCTTGTCATAGTTGAATAACGACAGTTCGGTGGGTAAAATGAACATACAGTGAACCTCAAAGTCCATTGACACTTATTTCCCATGCAAATCTCAAAAAGACAAAATCTAGCTGTAAAACGGTAGCTTTTGGAAAAATCCACCCGACTGACGTCAGTAGGGTATCGCACATTCAATTGGCTCTGGTCTGTGTCTTTGTCACGCCCCAAAATGTACATCCAGACCAGCCCACTCACTGGTGTTCTTGCCCAGTCCGAGGTAGCGACGCTATGTTTCTAAACACATCAACATACCTTACTTAGCAAATGACTAGCTAGACTAGCTGTAGTCGGCATTAGAAGGGAAGCTTCCAAAAAAATAGCCAGAAAACGAAAGCAGTCTAGCCTTTTGCTGACGCCTGTCTAGATTATCTATTCGAAATAACTGGAGAAAGGCTGTGCTAGATACAGGATACGTTAGCATTGCTAATAACTGTTACTGACAAAATCATACTACAGCTTGCGGTTATGATGAACATAACTAAGGTCGGAACGCACCTCTTTTCAGCAACAGCTTCATAGCAAATCCTGCTTTACATATTCCCAGGTTTTTAAAACCGTCCTTGGTGAAATGGTTCGCGCAACTGCACAGAGATCTTCTATGCTACGGTATAAACAAACATCAGCCATAACCGTCTAGTCAATGTTAACTAGACTCAAGCTCATCTGTTTTTCATCGGTGATTTGCAAGGAATGTAAGAACAGCTAGATAGCGAAAACACCTATACTGTAGGCATGTAAACTAGTTTAGCTTGCTAACGCAAGAGCATGAATGTGTTATGATTTAGCCTAGTTTATTGGCAATTGGATTTACGTTATTTCATGTTCCTGACTATGTTTCATTCAAATAAATAACCCGTGTTGTTATGTAAATCTACAATTCAGATGCATGTTTGTCCAGATCTATTTTTCAGTAAGATAGCTAGAGCTAACTGAAGCTGTGTTGAATCACGATAGTTTTGTTTGCTAAGCTGTAGTGCTAACGTTACCCACCTAAGGCGATTCTGTTTGCTTCGACAATAGACGTGGAAACTACCGTAATCATTTCAAATTATATCTAGTCAATCTGTTGAAAACAGTGTTGTGTAGACACAATAGATTTATTTGTACGTTTTATTTCAAGTCGCCACCTTCGTTTCAGTGAGTGCTGTTGGCCGTCTTTGCTCCGCAGCTTCGCTCGTTGTAAACCAACCAATCAGCGCACAGCTCATCTAAATACCAATGATATAAGGGAAAAGCTCGCGTTTTTCCCGGGAAAAAATGCTGGATGTAAAAGAGGGCACAGAAACAGCACCCGGGCCATTTTCAGCCAAAACATGTTACAAACCCTATTCGGAGACCTTAAGGAACCGTGTAAAATACTCAAAAAACCCAGTCAATCATCCCTTTAATCAGTCAACTCAAAATTCGCTGCATGTGAGTGTATTTTCCTACCTCGTGACGCCCATAGTTGCCTATCGATAGTCAGGGAAAACGTTTCAAATTAATATTTATCCATGACATGAATCATGCTGAATAATTTTCGTCATTTACAAATGCATTAAACTCATTATGCATTTGTGCACGAGCAGTGTAAGTATGTTGCCAGTCAAAACAAAACTAGCTAGTATAACACAGCTGGCATAGTATATGCTATTCCCAGCACCGCACAGAGCCACTCGTGAGGAGCAAATAGGCGAATATACGCAAATGTTATCGCTGCCAGTGGATCTAGGGTACTCATCGATCAGTGTAATTAACAAGGGCAAAGGTTCCCCGAACTTTTGAGGTGATGAGCAACGAAGCTATTGGTAGCGGAAACAATGGTAGCGGAAACACTGGTTTTCATAAACATGAAAAGCTTAGCATAAAAAGTGTAATTGATGAGCCTACATTCTTTTATTCAAATAAAAACATATGCCTTAAAACATTGTGCGATATCTCTAAACAGTTTTATACACAGTGATATTTTCAATTGACTGAATCAGTGAGGTTGCAGCAATGTATTATGCTGGACTTAAAAGCAAGCCATTTGGAAAATTTAAGGAATACTGATTGAAGTTTAACACTGACTACTGCCTGAAATGAAATTCAGTTGACAAAACCAATGAACAACTCAGGCCAGTAAGAAAGTAATGCTAAACCCTGGGTTTGCCTGTAAGATAACATTGACAAATCCCTCTCTTGCCTTATCCTTGCCAGGAGCGAGAAGAGGAAGAGGATCCTTAATCCTGAAAGCGACTTGGTTGAAGACTACCCAAAGGAAAATGACTCATTCAGGTAGGAGACCCAACCCACCCCGCTATTGTCAGTCTGCAAGTCATTATTGCTGCCATGTTAGATCAGTAGCATTAAACACAAGAGGTAATTTTTACACCCCCATCACATGTGATTGTGCACCAGATCCTTGTCAAATCTTTATGCCAAAAATAACATCTTGACACTTGCCTCAGCAACAATAAAGCCACCTCAGACCCTCCCGGAAATTTCTGCAGAGCTGCAAGACAAACTGAAACAGGCGGAGAAAATCGAAGCTCTGGTAGGAGTGCATTTCAACTGGGTAGGAAGACTAGTCGAGAGTCATGCCATATAGTATAATATATATATTTTTTTCCTGTCAGTTACCCTTCTTCCTGCACCTCTCCAAGCCACTTTGTTTTACGGTAGCAGATCTGTGACCAAAGACTACAGCCACAGTCATTCATTTCTAGACCGGTAAGACCATCTACAGTGGTTTTAGATAGTCTTATGAGGGAAGCTATTAAGGAGCTGGAATTGTGTGTTTTAGGTTATGTCTTAAAGTAAATACGTGCTTTAAATATTATTATTTTTGTCATCTCCTGCACAGGCCACCCAGTACAATCCCCGCAAAAGAAGTCTCATGATGCCCAATCATTCCACTCCTTTCAAAAAAATGCGTTCCACTACAGACTATGGGGGCTGGAATAGGCCAGACCTTCCACCCTGGCGCAGTCCCAACCTCCTCTGCAAGGGTACAGACTGAATTATGTATGCTTGCTATCAAGAGAAGCAGACTAGCAGGATTTAAGTTGGGTCTCAAGTAGGGCTGGGGCCTCAAATGTATATCACGGTATAATTTGTTGCACGGATGGTGACTATCACATTATTATTATTTTTTAGCTCTTTTGTGAAAGCACTGCAAAAGTTAAAAAAATTCACCTACAGTGACACACCTGCCGTACCCCATCCATATCCGTCCGAATGCGGTACATTAGCCGCAGTGGTGCGGATTGCTTCTATTGAAATTAATGGCTACAAATTAAGAAAAAATATAGTCGCCATCCGTTCAACAAATTATACCGTGATATACATTTTAGGTCATACCGTCCCAGCCCTACTTGAGACCCAACTTAAATCCTGCTGTTCTGCATTCTTTATTTATAGAATATGGCATACAGTTGTATGTTATATATTTTTTATATCCTTAAATGTATATACTATTATCATATCACTGTCTAATCGCAATTCAGTTCCACTTTAATTATTAATCGATTCATTGTCGTAATTTTTTTTATTAACCGATAACTTTTTGCCGTCTCCATGTTAGTCTAGAAATGGCAGTAATTGTGCCCCAGTGCATCCGCTATATTCATCATCACGGCCGCCGCTTCAGAATTGTATGAAATGTCTAATTTGTGCTATACTGGCTATGAGGATGCGGAAGATGGCTTGCAATATGTGCGCAGATTGTGGAAAATTGCTTGCAACGTTGCGTGGATTGATTACAATATTAGCGTACAGTAATTATATGCTGTGACTAATTTATTTCTGGAATGCTCTACCGTGGTTAGCACGGTATAGTCATTATCCATATCGTACACCAATTACATACCGGGATATTTCTATACCATTCATACCGTCCATCTCTAGTCTCGGGCACATAATCTCGCAAGTGTGATGATATGGTTTAAAATAAATCATTATAATCCTGACTGCAGATTCTCCAACCTGGGAAACACTTGCTACATGAATGCCATACTCCAGTCTCTCTTTAGCCTGCCATCCTTCTCTCCAATGACTTACTGAAGCAGGGTATCCCATGGAAAAAGGTCCCAGCCAATGCACTGCTTAGGTAACTGCATCAAGTCAGTCTGTCTGTAACTGACCAGGAGCTATTTGTAATGATCACTTAAATATCTGTAAGGATCATTCAGCCCCTCCCCATCTACAATCTGTGCAGGCGTTTTGCCCACTTGCTGGCCAGAAAGACGTGTCTGTCCAGAGATGAAGAAAGACCTGTTGAGGAGGGTGAAGAGTGCCATATCCTCCACAGCAGAACGCTCTCTGGATACATGCAAATGTAAGACTCCTTCTCACCTTATTCTCGTTGAGTGTGGATAATCACGTCCAACAGTCCAGCCTGTTGTACTGCCATGAACACGAACACACAAATGCACATGTCCTTCCTGGCTATTCAAATGTCAATATTTCATAAAGCTTTTGATACCACTGGGAAAATGGACACATCATGAGTCAATGGATAATTGCTCTCCTCTTTTTCTCTTTAGATCAGGCCTTTTGTCACAAGTCCCAAAAACATTTCTCAAGTCTTAGAAACTAAGTTAATAGAACTGTATGTTAAGCACAGCGCTATCCAAGTTAATTATGTCTGACCATAGTCAACAGATTTTCTAAAAGCTGTCTCAAGTCTATCTCTCACTCTTAGTCTTTATAGAGACAGGGTTCCGCGGGGTTCTTAAAAAGTCTACAATTCATAACTTACATTAAGGCCATAAAAAGTGATTAAAAACGGCCAGATTTCATCAGAGGTCTTAAATAGAATTTAATTTCTGCGTTCATTTCCAGAAACGGACGCAGAAAGTTATTACTAAGTAGCAAACAAATATTTAGTCGTAGCTACATAGCGAGCTCTAGAGTCTTTGCTTACAACGCTGCCCTCAAAACGTTGGTCGGTGTGTTGTAGTTCTTTCTGGTGGATATTGTGTGTTGGTATGTAGCGGTGATAAAACTACAAATCCTGTGATAATTGCAATACCTGCCCGCACAATAATTCTGCGCTTCCTCAGAGTTGTTAAAGTTCGGCTACCTGTGGAAAATGGGAAGGTGTACTTTCAACGAGACATGGCTAGATCCCAGCGATTTCCGCTGTTGGTACAAGCGGTACCAAGCAGTGCTGCGTCTGAACGCGTTCATTGAACGAAAAGTCATTTGGTGAACGTACTGATCACTGCCTGATACGATACTGTGAACGCGTGTAATTCTGGTGTCTGTGAAAGGCCACGTTCACTCTTTTTAATTTTGTTCAATGAGGGTTTCCCAACCAGTCAATCGCTGTGTGTGCTTTCTTCTACTGTCCTATGCCTGGCAAGTGTGAGAGTGCCAAAGTTGCGTAGTGGGCCGAAAGCGGTATTGCAAACAGATATATAGACGTTTAGACAATCTAAAAGTGCCTCAATCTTGCAATGTTTTGCACTTTGAATGTTGGCACTTTTCAAGATCAACCTTAATTCCTACCTCAGCCAGCAACAAATGGGGCAAGGCTGTCCCTTCAATGCGAATGTAAATCCTGGTTGGATAAGGTAAACAATTGGATATGAAGATGAAATCTGACACATACAGGCAGGGCCGGATGCAGCCTGCTTTGACTGGGGGGCGATGACATTTTTTGGGGGGGGCGGCTATCATTACGGAAAGAGATCGTATTCTTTTTTATATTAATACAATTTTGAGACTGCTTAACAATCCTAGTGTTAATCATGTGCGGAGCCAGACGTTTTAAACATTCGGGAGAATGGATGACTGATGTCGCACAGAAAATAGCAACCTTACCACCGACGAAAAGCAAAAATAATGTATACCATAGGCCTTCTTTAGTTTTTGATCCTTATTTGCTGACAAGTGAACTGCTTACTACACTAAAATTCCACACCTAATTTTTTGGTGCTGATTTGAGCTTTATCTAAAATACACATAGTCGTCTTCAATTGGTAAAACCTTGTCTAGTGAATGTGGTGTCTTTTGTGCTCTTAATTTTCAGCCCACTCTTACGTTTCTTGAGCTGGTTTCTCGTTATATTCTTAG